>JASANF010006648.1:0-50972 GCA_030248245.1 Trissonchulus sp. WLG1_4
CAGTATTTAAATTTAATTTGCTTGCATGCTCTATGTATTTCACATACTCATAAGCATATATCGGATATATACGTATTAGATGTTTTAACAACATATTTGCCAAATTAGACCTCTATTCATTAGTCGCGTTATTCCTGCTGCGCCACAGCGCAGCAGGCTTCTTTAGAATGAGTATGTCGGATAATAACGTGTATTTTGAAAGGATTTGTGTGTGCGTTTGTGTATGTGTTCATCAATGCTACTGTGCGGCTGTATGTGAGCATGAATGTGTGTGCGCAATGTGTCTGCTACTGCAGCTGTGTTCAGTACGCGGCTGGCTGCAATTTTACATATATGTACGTATGTATGCACACAACTTTGCAGATAATAAAGTTCATTTGCATATTGAATTGTCTGAACGATTTACAGTTATAATTTTGCACTAATACAAAGCATAAACAATATACAAATGTTTGGCACACATTTCATTGCACTATATAGACAATTACATTTGTGAAGACTCAAATTATATACATTGTTCTCACATTGTTCACTGTTTCACCTACATAGTCTCGTTCGCGTACACAGACCGTTCATAAGTAAAACTTTTCAAGTTTTCAAGTATTTTCTATCAACATACTGCTTAAAATAAACAAACTCATGGACACTAAGACAAATCACTAAATCAGCCCACTATTTTGAGAAAAATAAGCAGACTTAAAACTTAAAATTCACTGTTCTGACAAGCACAGGGGTTACCACAAAGCATCGTTTATTAACAGCGATTTAAACGCATCTCATGAAATCGGCATTTGTTTTAAGCATTCAAAAAAATATTGCGTACCTAGCCAAAAACAGAATCGAAATTGGTCAGCACATTTATATAATAATATTTACAGCATCGACTGTTAATGGTATTTGCTGCGCAGCAGATTTCATTTCACGGAGTGATAATATAAGTTTAACAGCGTTAGGCCCATTTTGCATTAGGCTTTGCTTGTTTTTTACCAGTTTCGACATACAAGGCTACGCTTTCAAAGTAATAAATCCTTAAATCACTTTTCAAACAACAGTACTTCACCGCTGACTGACTGTAAAACTACCCATTTATCTTTGGTGGTTTAACTGATTCGTCGAGAGTCAAGCGGGTAAAGATTCAGGTTTAGGTTCAGCTTAACCTTAGTATTAACTGGTTAACTGATTCAAATATTAACAATGCATTCAAACAACCACAACTTACAAGCCCAGATCTATTCAGGCAAATTTTGACGTACTAGATCAATTATGTGCTTGTTAATTTAAATCCAAATATAATCCGCTAAATGCTAATCTAGATTAAGCACACGTAAAGTCAGTATAATAACTTTTGCAAATTGGCGGCTGCGACCAAGTTCCGTCCTCCAAACACCGACTGACCGCCTCTCCGCTCAATAAATAGCCAGAGTTGCAGGAATAGGTCACTCGCACATTTTCAGTCACAAGTGTCCCCTGGCTGCGGGATGAAACAGAATCGCTAACTTCGGGTTCTGGGTTGCAGATTTCTACAGCCAGGACATATATTTGGTAGAATAAAGCAAGCGCACTTGTATTATGGCAAGTAGGAGTATTGGAAATACAAATTTTGACATGATTAATTGTTAAGTCATTAAATTTTATTTATACCTTCCTTTTACAAATATACTGTTTGCGAACCAAAAGAAGAAACAAAAAATAGGGTAGTTCTCTAGTCTTCTAAGAGCTAGTTCTAAAGACACAATTAGACAAGAAATAAGCAATAAAACACTAAAAATAAGGACTAGTAGGCATTAGCTGAAATAGTCCATCAGTCAGATAGATGCGCATATTTTGACTTTACAAATCGTTTATTTTTTTAGTAGTCATTTCTAAAAAATATTAATTTCAATGACAAACTTATGCAGTTGGGGGGTGTGGTCCAAAGTCCGTCGTTTTGGCAGCGACTAACGGAGTCTCCTTCCATTTGGTAGCCCGCATTACAAGTGAACGTGATCTCAACGTTGTCCGTTACCAGTGTCCCTTCCGTACGGCTTGACGTAGAAAAATTGACTTCTGGGTCGGCGGAACACATTTCTAGATCAAAATAAAACTTGTGCTAGAATTAGGGTTAATTGCTCAGTTTTTCATTAATCAGTTCAGTTGTTATTTACTTACATACCGATTATTCTTAGTTGTAGTTGCTATAACGAGTTTGTCCTATTGCTCCAACGACTTTAATATAATTTAATAATAAAAATAGACTCGCAAAGCTGAATTTGTGTTTGCTGAATGCAGATATCCAGTATGTACGATATTTGCTTACATATGTGTGTATGGATGTATACATTCAAGTGTCACCTAGGTACGATGCCCAATGGTACACCTAGTGCAGCAAATTTTGAAATATTCAAATTAGTTAAAACCATTGGGAATAAAAATTTAGTACTTGTGCAAGTTGGTACGTTTATCCATTGCCCTTCAGGATTGCATAGAATTGTTTCTGGGCCGACAAGTTGATAGGTTGAATCACAAACTACGTTCAACGTGTCGCCTTCAACGTAGGCAACTTCTGGTTCGGCTTCTACACGACCGTTGGCAATAGATGGAACAGCGGAACACAGACCTGAATATTAGAACTTTTTAACGATAAAATTTTTGTAAAAGCTCGAAAACTGTTTATAAATATATACATTTATTATTTTTCACGGTTAGTCCTAGCATTGTTTTGCTTAGTTTATAAAATTTTAAACTCAGTTTGAGCCACATTTTAGTTTAGACAGCGTTTTAGTACTTCACTCGGATGCGTTACATTTTAGTAAAAGAGCTTCATTCTGGAGGCATATCTCAAGATAAAGCGATACATGACTAACATAAAACAAAAACGAACGTGGACATATCTTGGTGGTATAATTATACCAGAGGTGGTTCAGCTTCACTTCCTGAATTTTTTGTTCTGAATCGACATCGAAGCATGCGTAGTCAACTCCGCGCCGAGTGAACGATAAATATGGAAGGATCGGCTCTCTTTCTATAAAAAAGCAAAACCTCATAAAAAAAGTTGACGGTCAAAAAAGGGGGATTCTTATTTAATAACATCTGCATTTGTTTGACGTTTGACATCAGAAAATGTTGAAACCACGCAACTCTGAATCTGAAGACCAGCGTTTTACCATTCGAGCTACTGGGCAATTTCTCAGTTGCCAGTAATTTTTTTAAGTACCTAACTTGTAGAAAGCAAATACTTACTTACTAACTTATAACTAAAAACTGAAAACTGAATTAAGAAATAAGAGAAATACGTAATATGTCTACCAATAGGCATCGCAGCCGAGTGTTTAGAGAACGAATTTAAAGTTTGGCAATTTGGATCCCATCAACCACGTTTTCAAAATCTCAAGGTTACACATGCTGCTGTCAACTTACCAATCCATCCCCGCTGAGTCAATATGAACCTCAACAAACGGTAATTTTGCCCTTATTTAACCCATTTCGCGTCCCTACCTTTTTCACACACGAGCATATTTAGCGTTGTGTTGTCGCAGAAGTTTTCGTGAATTGTTTTACTGCCCAAATTCAATAAAATGCAAGGCGGCACAATAAGACCGTCGGGAAACGGGTAGTAGGGATTCATTCGGTTGCTTTTGACGCCGTCCGCCCAGTCAAGTCGCTTCGGGAAAGGGTCTTGTGACTCTTGGCTGTCTTTTGCGTTGAGCCAAAACGCAGGAATGTTGCTGAAATAGACTACAATTTGGCAGCCTTATTTTGACTTGTTTATTTCGACTTCACGAAAAGAAACGATTGATGCACTGTTGCAACGTATAACCAGAAATTGCTGAACCCTGAGACAAAAGTTGTTTCGTTTTTTTGTGACTACTCGCTGTACTCTCTGTGCTTGCAATTTGTTCTTTTTGTAATGGAGTTTTATCTACTGGGTCCATCGTTATGGGGTCAAATATTAGTCGCTTTTAGTAAAAGTATAAAAGTAAGGTTCATGTTCATACCTCCTCATGTTTTGCCATTGCCATTTTTTTCGAATCAAGTGTTGTTGTAATATTATAATAAACGCAAGTAACATAAATATCCAGTTTATAATTCGCTCGGACACAATTTTATGAAACTAACTATGTACTATTTCAGCCTACTTAACGTAAATAAAATAAATCTAATAAGTAAAATTTTTGCCTTGAATCGAAACCCCAAAATTTTTGCCTTGAATCGAAACCCCATTTAAAGTTTCTCGAAAAACAAAAGCTTTAGCATTTAACTATAAAGTACCTGTAAGCGTTCAATTCCGTTCTGTGCTCTGGGTATAAAATTGGTAGTCGCATTCCCAAATCTATGCATTTCTCCTTAGCCTGTTGCCAAATATACGTTTTACCGGGTTCAGTGGCATCACAGAAGCGTTTTGCCGGAGTAGGGTTTGAACACGGGTCTGAAATAAATGTTTGCTAACAAAACATGGTTATGACAGTAAATGATGTCAGTATAGCACAAGAGATGTCAAAGCAAATGAAATTATGTCCAAGTAAGATGCCAGAGGCAACCTAACGACTGTCATACAAAGAACTGAAAAATCTATTAGACTAAAACAAAAAGAAACAAGACTAGATGACAAAACAAACGGACACATCACTACGAAACGATAAAATGTTTAAATAAGTTTGTGTTGTTTGACTGCATGTGTTTGATTAGTTTGTATTTTTATAACTAGTTTCTTAGGACAGTTTTTTAATCTGTATTATATAGCTAATTCTTGTTTTTGCCTAGTAAAAATTGGTGCGGGTATAATGTGACTTTAAGTGAAACCTTATTAATCTATAAAAAATAATTCAAATAAATAAAAATTACCCATTGTCACAGTGAATACTGGTATTGCCGCAAGAATTAAGTAATAAAAATGCTGTAAAAACATTGCATTCCAATTAAACTATATTGAACATTTTAAATTTAGCAAATATGTAACCAGCGTCGAATTACCCAGCATGACAACAACTAATCAAATATGCTAGTAGTAATTACAATGAGCCTTTGTTACCATAGAGCGTTTAAAACTCTAAAGGATATCATTATTTAAATGAGTTGAAAAACAATCCATTTGA
Source organism: Trissonchulus sp. WLG1_4 (assembly GCA_030248245.1). NCBI lineage: Eukaryota > Metazoa > Nematoda > Enoplea > Enoplida > Ironidae > Trissonchulus > Trissonchulus sp. WLG1_4. Next base: position 5,073 of record JASANF010006648.1, read on the forward strand.
ATTATGTAAATTGTTAAATGACATTTTGTTTAGAAAATTACAGATTACATTGTCAACAAAGACGCTTTTCTGCTGAGTTAGTAGGGAATGTATCTGAAGTATTAAGTGCGGTTCATACACCGTGTTTTGTGTTTTGTGTTTTTGTGTTTTCATGTTTTTGTACTTGGTGTTTTGAGTGCTATGTCGGTTCATACTTTGTACTATTGTGCTTTTATGCTTTAGTCAACTTTTTTTGTGTTTGGGCAGTTTATACCCTGTGTTTTGTGTTTTCGTGTTTCGCTTTTTGTGTTTTTATTTGGTGCTTTTGCGTTTTTGACATGAACTGTTATCGGAACCTATTAATAGGTTTTCTGTGTTAATTAAATAAAGAATCATTTTTTCTTGCGAAATGTTTTGCTGCTACTATTGTGCACTGAACACTGAATATTTAAGCAAGGGCGGGAAAAAATACCAGCCATAATTCAAAAGCCATTTTCTTAAATAAATCAAAATATTCAGAAAATTGTTACGTCACAGTTGGTAACTAGTGTTGTTCTGGTACACCATAACTAAAGCTAAAACTAGTTGTAAAAACTAATTTTCAGCAGTTATATCAAAACCATAACTAAAACTAAACTAAAATCCAATCTTTTATCAAAACCATGAATAAAACTTAACTAAAATTGAACTCCTACCAAAACTATAAATAAAACTAAACTAATTTGGAGGCTTGTACCATAACTATTACTGAAAACTAAGGGCAGCGGAGGTTTGAGCAAACTTTCTAGTTTTGGTAAGCGCTCTGCCAAAACTAGTAGTTTTGGTCCAACGCTTACCAAAACTTCCTAGTTTTGGTAAGCTGTCTACAAAAACTAGTAGTTTTGGTACAACGCTTACCAAAACTTCTAAGTTTTGGTAAACGATGGGAAAATACGTATAAATATTAGCGACTTTGTACAGTATTATACTATATTGTATCGTATACATAGTGTACGCAAACGTTTTTGTCTATGGCTCGCACGCTGTTTTTTTACTGTGGGCCACTTTCCAGTCCAATCATTTCCTGTTGGGTTAACGGTAGGTAAGTTTTATTACCTTGGATTGTGGTAAATTTTTAATTTTCATTGTATTTCTAAATTTGTACCTACTTCTAAATTACTTACACTACCTGCCTACCTATCCAATACAACTAAAACAAGTGTATAACTTAAAGCCTGTGTCACACGAGGTTGCATTTTGCAACGCAGATGCAACGCACCATAGAACGCGCTGTGGCCATTATATGAATGCGTCATTTAATGCGCCATCAAATGCGCCATGCATTGTGCCATGAAAAGGGCCCTCGTGTGAAACAGGCTTAAGTAAGTTCTGAAAACAAATGACTGGTGTAACTGTTATTAACTATGAGACTGCGATTTATGCCCAGAATATCCCTCTCCCTAGGCAGCCATAGTCTGTCACCTGAGTTTTTCTCTTTGGGCAGACGGACTCTAACACCTGGCTTTTTGAGCATTGCTCAAGTTAGGTGTACGAGCTCGTCTAGATATCGCAAATTGCTTAGGTATAGTTGATTGCTAGAACTAAACAACAAATATCCACTGTATCTGATGCACAAAAAGCTGACTGCCGGTGTTGCAATCAAATAGCATAATGTTGCCATAATGAAAATACTCCTTTTGCGATGAAAAAAGGTCAAACTTGCTTAATTGATGATAGATTTAGTTTTGTGGCAGTATGACTCAGTTGACTAGAACAAGCTAGCCCACTTTTGTGGCCCCAGATTGACCATCCATTACGTGGGATGTCTAACGCTCACAGTGCGCATGAAAGCGGTAATGGGCATTGAGTCTGTAAATGTCAAGTAAAGTAACATTCTCAGGCGGATACTGTTCTGACTTCTGAGTTGACTGCAATCAACTTTATGTTTCTAGGTAAGTTACGACGGTTCGGTTACTAACACAAATACCAATATAACATCATATACCATTTCATTGTAGTCAATGTTTGGACCCGAAAATTTGTGTACATAAACTTTGTAAATAGGTTTAGAGTTCATTTTGATTCTTTTACCAATTAACTTTGAATAGAAAAAATGTTGAAAGATATTTTCGCTATCTAATTAATCGAATGTAAACAAAAACTAGATTTCTGCTTTGAGATGTTCCTAAGCTATTATCATTTCACTGACAGTTTCAATCTGACACTTCAGCGCATATAAAACCTGGAAATCAACCTAGTATTAGGAGCAGCCTAGAAACTTATTCCCTCTGAAATGTATTAGAGTAAATTTGATAGAATATACTTGATTTTTATCATACGTCATGTTGAAATTAGAAACTTGCCGATTTCCCTCATTGTTATTCTGCTAACTCTAAAATTCTAACAATAAATAAACTTCTCAGTTGTCATTTCAGTGCACAAAAACCTGAAAACTAATCAAGAAGATTGGTGCGCTTTTGTGAAACTCTGAGTCTAAAGTTTTACTTCCGGTCTCATAAGAATGCATAAATTTTATCTCTGTTTTTTAATTCACCTGTTATTCATGTCTGTATTAGTGTCCGTTTCAGTTGAAGTTTCAGTTTTAAAGAAATTGATTAAGTTTCAGTTCACGTTTCAGTTTGATTCACTTGTAGTTCGGGAATTTGTTGTCATTAAAAACAGTTGTGCCTGGTTAATAGAAGGCGTACTTTTAAAAAATTACTAAATTTGCATGACCAAATGTGAAATTCCGCATTACAGAATTGTAATCGTGTTTACGCTCATGGGAAACTTAGCTGCTCGTTTTGAAAACGTGTTTTTCTGGTTGTGCCACAGCACAACAGGTCTTTAATTTTGATTCTGGCGGACAGTATGGAGTGTGGCAGAAGCGTATGCGTTTGTTTGCTGTGCACTTTGGATTAACTGTGCGTGTGTCACAGCGTTGTCTAGCATAAAAGTTACATAGAAATTAGCAATAACTTTTTCCTGTGCGTTCGTTTAGTGCATGTATAGGTTAGGTATTACGCGTGCGTCACACTGCTGTGACTGTTATTTGTAAGTCTTTACCGACAAAAGATTTCGCAAGCCACTATATAAATCATAAATAAATGAATGACGAAGTCCTGTTTCAGATGCCCCTGGCTATGAATTGTTTTCTTAATTTTTTAGTGGATTACACCAAATCGGATTAACTTAAGTCCAAGTTGGAGCTAATTTCCAGTTGAATAGATTTAGTTCAATCTCGGCTGAATCGGAGTTACACTTCAGTTTTTAACTCTTAAGCGAAAACTGCGCTAATCTTCATTGTAATTTGGTTTAGTGTATTTGAAGCCTGCTATAACCTGGTTATTACGACACGCTGTAGCGTGCAACCTACTGATACTGCACGCTTTAGCGTGCAACCTACTTATACTGCACGCTACAGCGGCCACCCTACTTATACCGCACTCTGCAGAAATCTAAAGAAAAGTAAAGACAAGAGGAATCGAACCAGCGCCGTCGAATACGCTGTTTTCTAGTCCACCGTCTTAACCACTAGGCCACTCCGACACAGACATCAATTCGCATAACATTTCTCGTATTGCAACAGCAGCGGTGTCGTGGAATTAGTTCATAACAGATGTGTGTATGCATTGCGATACCTACGTAGTACGAACATTCAGTATGCATATACTCTTGATAGAAGTAAGATGTGACAATTACTAAGGTTACTTACTAGGATGTCATCAGCAAGGCTGTAGCCTAATGGATAAGGCGTCTGACTTGGAATCAGAGTATTGTGGGTTCGATCCCCACTAGTTTTGACACATCCACACATATTTTTGAAAATTACAGAAAATTTACGTACGTATTGAAAACCAAATCACAAGCAACTTATAGCACTGCTTGTTATGCTAAATGTAATTGATACGCATGTGTGAAACCCTCGTGCAGGTGCACTCGTGCGCTTCGCGCACTCGTACTCCTGCACTCGGAGTTTCACAGAAACATGCGTATAAATCACTTATAGCAAGCCAACCAGTGCCATAACCCATACTTAGTGTAGCGGATTGAACTGAGCTAATTTAAGCCTAAGCTGAGTCGATTTAAACTAATCGTCAATCCGATTTAGTGCATTGACAGGTAAATATCGCTGCACAACAGGCCTTAGCTGACCTCTGGTCAGTTTACTTAAAACTTTTTGCTTGATGCTTACTGAAGGTTTTGCCGCAGATTGGGCTTGTTAATGACTATTATATAAATCAAAACAATTGAATAAGCCACACCACGAATCATATCATTGTTTAGTTGCAACGAGTCTTAATGTGGTGTTTTAACGTCTTAACGTTTGGTTTTTGGTTACAAAATAATTAACAACCTAAATATACAACTTTTTTGCACTAAAACATCCTAAATGTTCCAATAATAAATCAAACTAAGAGGCTCAAATGACATTGACAGTCTCTCCAAACCCTTTAGTCAGTCTGAACTGAACTTAACTAAGGAACCGTGTCAAAAATGATACGAATTTCAAAACGTGTACACGTTTTGAAAACACGATTTGCAAACGTGTAAATGCAAAAGCAAAGCGTGTCATTTGATGGACATTTGACCTTACGGCTAAGCCAAATCAATCATTTTAGCTGACGTCGCCTATACTTAAAGAAATTTTACGTACGTATATCTTCTCCGCAACTAACTTATTTTCCAACTTTATATTCAGCCTGCTGAACCCAGCTGTTGTCGAGCAGTCATAGCTCAGACTAAGGACAAAGGCACTGAATATAATGTAGCATGCATACACGTATAGGGGGGATGGCAGACCCTACAAAATTTAAGAGGAGGGACCCAACTGCTTTTGTTTAATTTTTTCGAAAGTTTTACAAAATTTTGCTGAATTTAGGGTATTTTTTGTACGATCAAAGGGAAATGGTTGCCAAAATTTAGATGAAAAAACATCCATCTCCCCAAAAATTTGACTTTTGATCGGTGTCACTAATTGGCCATCAAATGAGAACCGCAGCAAATCCCCAAACGTGTTTTCGCTTTTGCAAATCGTGTATTTGCTGGCGAAAACACGATTTGAAACGTGTCATTTCAAACGTGTTATACGTTTGGATTTTTGACACGGTTCCTAATCTAATCCGATAAAGAAATGGACTTTATGCCTTGGCAGTCTAACATGAATAATGTCATTCTGATGATGATGATGCTGTCTTTCTGTGAGAATCTCCCCTCATTTTCTTGACACTATATTAATAGTTGGATTAAATTTATAGCAACAATAGTATATGTTTTGTGCTGTAAGTCGCATTAAGGCCTATGCTTAATCAAGCAGACAGTTTCTAGCCTGATCAAATTTGTTCAGGCCAATTCCGAAAATGGATTAAGCGGCTAGATTACAATTTGTTTGCTTAATAACTTATCTCGATGTCGAGATAGACTTAAAAAATTTTGTGCGCAAGCCGGAGATGCAACAAACAATTGCCATCGCAAATTTGGATAAATTTATAAACGCATGAGTTATTGTTAAAAAATACCTATCCTTTAATCCGTTAATTGGCCCTTTGCTTGTTGTTGAGTACTCAATTGTAATTGCACCAATCATCGTCTTTTTCGGCTACGCTTAGGGAGTTTGTCCTCGTTTGTTTCAGTTTTTGTTGTAAAAGCTTCCGTGAGTTTCGCGTTACATTAGCAAACACTACGAACCAAGTAGTGACAACATAAGGCTTTGCTGGCTACGGATAAGCGGCGCAAGTTTGAATTGAGCCTTATGTTATAAATTGTGCAAAATCAGGTGTTTGTTACGAATTCATGCTTTTTATATATATATATATATATATATATATATATATATATATATATATATATATATATATATATTTTATATATCAGGGATCGACCGGAACCCTAAAACTACCGGAACCGGAACCGGAACCGGAACCACCTAAAAATACCGGAACCGGAACCGGAACCCCCTTGAAAAAGACCCTATATTTTGCAATATTTTCAAAAAAAATTTTGTTTACTTTTACTCACATTTTTTATATGCAACCCTTCTGTACACTTTTGACTTTCTCTATACACCAATTTAGCACTTTAATTCGCAGTGCAAACGCGGGATCAGTGAGCCACAGGTTGCAGGGGTCTGGGGGCGGCAGCCCCCAGAAAAAAATGGAGATTTGCCGAATTTGGTCAACTAAGGACGTATCAGAAATTTTTTCCGACAGGAAAATTAAAAACTAAACATGAGAACGTCACATCAGACAGTGTATTATACAAGAAAATTCAGCATAATGTACTTTTGTAGACATGCATAGGCTTTGATGAAAGATAATAACAAGGACTAGTCAGCCATAGCCCATAGAGATGCAGGGGTCTGGATACGGTCGCCCTCAGAAACAAAATTCGAAAACTTTTGGATGTTTAGGCAAAATTTGGTCAATTGGAGACGTATCAAAAATTTTTTTCGGCGGGGCGATAAAAACCAAAGGGGGGACCCTTGTTGACAATTTCTTTAAATTCAACCAAAAGGGGGGGTCGCGACGCCCCTCCCATCTACGTTCTTGGGTCTGACTTGGGTGTTGGGTCAGGTTAATTTTTGCTGGGTCCAGTTAAGAGAACTTGAGTCTGGACCCACTCGTGGACCCTAAAAAACCCTGACTTGGAGAAAATTGGGGGGCGGGGGGGCGGCTGTATATACCGTCGCCCCCTCTCCTAAATGTTAGATAGTAAGGTTTACACAGATTAATTTTTCAGTGTAGCGTGAAAAACCGAGGACCTTCGACCTTCAGCTTTCATTGAGCTAGTTGAAGTAATACAAGAAATTGGACACAAGAAGCACAGCATTGTTGATAAAGAATAAAAATCAGAAGCTATTTGTATGTAGTACTAGGTACTATAAATATATATTACAATATTCGTTTTAAGACAATAAAACACAAACGATAACAATGTATTTAGCTAGTGTACTGTATATATATTTAAATTTATATATACATGTAATATATACGCGTACAGTACATAATATGTTGAACGCATGAGCTTTGATGAAAGAGAATTATAAAGAAGACGAAGACTAAACTAGCTACAGAGTCGCAAGAGGTTCGCCAGAACAAAATCTGAAGAAATTTTTGATTTTTAGGCCGATTGTGGTCAGTTGGAGGCCTATCGGAAAATTTTCATGGACGAACAACACAAAATTAAAAGCAAAATCCTTTGTCAGAGAATTAGTGGTTCCGGTTCCGGTTCCGGTACTTTTAAAATACCGGAACCGGAACCACACCGTACCGGAACCGGAACCTGAACCGGAACCGGAACTCCGGTCGATCCCTGATATATATATATATATATATATATATATATATATATATATATATATATATATATATATATATATATATATATCCCTGATAAATAATTTTTGAAGACATTTCATGCTGAAAAAGACCACATTAGATTTTAATTTGCTGCGCAGGGCGCAGTATGGTGTGATTAATATTTATAATGTTATGTATCGTATTTAGTTGTACGAAATTACGTATTAATTTGTTTTAATTGACTGTGATCTTATGTTTATACATAATCTTGTTCTGTATTAATTTTTGTGGAGTAAACTGCTTCAATTGCATGAATATTAGCAGACTTTAGTTTTATTTTACGAGTAGCAATAAAGTTTGCTACGTTTTTCAGTTCGCTATTTTGGTTTCTCAATGGTGTGGTAATTCGCACTGATATTTATCCGAGGTACACGAGTACAGCATAAGAACGATGTTTTAAGATATCATTTGGAATGGACTTGGAGATTGGATCAGGATTTTATCCGCGTCAAAGTGAAAATATAGACCGATAAATGGTTTGGTCATCTTGACCCGGTTACAGTACGTAGCTTAGGTTGTAGGAATTAGAGTTCGCAGTCGGGTTGGGTCGGGTTGAGATTTTCCAACCCGCGGGTTGTGCGGGTTAGTTCGGGTCAAAATTTTTGGGTATATATCCTTGAGTTTTACCTTAAATTTTTCTGTTTTGATGATATTTTCAACCTAGTGTACCCGCTGCAGAGTGATGTAACAGCTTTTTCGAGCTCTTATTTCTTTTTAGCCAAAATTAGCTACTGAGACGTCAATACATGTACTTGGGGTCTCGGTTTGGGGGGGCTTGTCCCGGATTTTTCCAAATTGTAGCAGGGCTTGTCCCGACGTTGTGGGGGCTTGAACCGACAAAAGCGCTATATATTAATTTCAATTTTTGCGTACAAATAGAAATTACATATTTGCAAAATTCGGATATTTTTAGCAATTTTTTCGCTATTTGCTTATTTATCTGAGGCGATTTTTTAGTTTTCAGGCACTTTTTTAGCAACGAGGAGGGGGCTTGCCCCGATGGGTCAAATCTGAGTGAGGCTTGTCTTGTCCCGGCATCTTAAATCTGGGAGGTGCTTGCCCCCGCCAGACCCCCATGTACATCTGTGCTGTCAGCTGTAGCTTATAAAAAGATGAAATATATAAAAAACTGGAAACAAAAAAGTGACAAAGAAATCTCAAGTGTTTGGATAGCAGCTTCAGTAGAAGTCGGGTCGGGTAGGGTGAGACACTAGCTCGGGTCGGGTCGGGTTATGAAATCTCGACCCGTTGCGAACTCTAGTAGGAATTTCGCTGTTCAACCAAAGTCTCGTGGTTTTGCAATTGACTACAATCTGATACAAGCGCAAAATAAAAAAATTGAGATGTTTTCAATTTTTAGGCCGAACTTGATCAAGAGGAGACGTATCGAAAAAATTTTCGACCGGGCAATAAAAAGCAAAGGGTGGCCCCTTGTGTAACAATTTGGGGGATCACCTACCCCTTTGGGTACGCCCTTGTATCTGACAAAAATTTTGCTTCAGATTTCTGGATCATACAATTACCTGTTTGAGCTGAAACTTAGTAACGTTTTACGTTTTTTTGTAATGTTTGTCCCTTAGCATTTCCTTCACTATAGTATATAATACAAGTATACTTTGTAGCGCGGTCAAGCGTGGCGCACGAGTGCCACGCACGAGGGTTTCCCTGCACGCGCGCATTCAGATGTATGAAAACAGGCTCGATCGTGCTATAAAGTACTTGTATGACGACTTAAAATCTAAATATGACTTAAAAATTAAATTCAAAAAAGTCAAAGCTGTTGGGAATCGAACCCAAGTACTTCTGATCTGTAGTCAGACGCCTTAACCACTAGGCCACAGCTGCATTGGTTGATATTGCTAAAACGAGTGCTAAGTTCGTACAAAAAACGGTAACTTATTTACGTAAGAAATTACTGCATGATTCTATCAAGCTACAGATAGTAAGGCTAAAGTAAGGTTATTTTATGTCACAGATATATACATTCATTACAATGCTAAGCTTCAGCACTATAATTACATATATATTGTGCACAATTTTTTTGATTAGACAATTTTTAGTTAAGTGAGTGTGAGCAGTGGTGGCTCAGTGGGTAAGATGTCGAATTATAATTTGTTTGTTTTTATGGCGATGGTTCGATTCCCGGGTTTCTTAGGCATTAAATATTTAGCGTGCCGTGCGGTACAAGTACTTGTACGCCCGCTGGAGCGTGCAGAAGAAATTGTACAGCTCATTTGTAGCATAGGGTACATCGGCCAAGGAATTATACAAATCAATTTAAGAAAAAAATAGCTTCATCGGCACAGCACCAGCAATTTAACGTATAAAGTTTAAAAAAGTGAGAGAGACGCCTTTTGACGTCTAACATTACTGTGCCAATAATTCGTACCCTAGTCTTGTACATAGTATGCGTAGAAATCACAAAAAACCTGTATGTATGTCCTATTGGTTCCAGAATCCCTATGGAAAAGGTATGTACCAAAAAATTTAAATCCTCAAATACGTTTAGATGTAAAAAATATTTTTTGTTCCAGACTTTCCCCCCCCCAAATGACGGAAACCCAGCCACCGGCCCTAGACCCCCTGTCCCCTGACTTCAATCCATCCCAGGCCTTGGCCCCCTCCACCGCCCCCCACCTGCCCAAGCCCGTGACCCCCCTGAACTCTCTGGCCGAGTTTGAGCACGAGTTCATTCAGCAACCCTGCTTGCCTCTAGTGCTACAGCACGAACCCAGTTCTTCGAGCTCTGCGGAAGAGAGTGACCAAGAACATGCTGCAAAGTTAGATACTAGCATTCATTCAGTTAATTTAGATTTATATTGAAACATTAAAATGGATTAAATTATTAAGAAACATGTATTTATGCAATAATGGGGACGAAGTAAAAAATAGCATGATTACGTGTAAGACGTGGCTTTGTTTGACCCCTCCAACATCTAGGTCCGGGGGGAAAGGTTTTGTAAATGTGAGCTAAAGTATAAAACGGCACTTTTTTGGAGAATTTGGCCGGTTGGGCCTCCCAAAATTTTGACCCCGTTACGTGTATGTCAGGAGCAAAAGGGTTTGTAAAGGCTTGGCAGAGGAGACTCCCAGAAACTAGATTATGGTTTCATCATTTCATGTTTCAGGCTTCTGGAAGAACGACGGGCCAGGCTCACCGAAACTTTGACTCCGGTCACTCGACGGCCGAAACGATATAAAAATGTTCTGGCCCGAATGGATTCCGCAGCCTATTCCGGGCCGCTGGCTCGTTTGGTCGAGTGGACGAAAAATCGCACAAAAATTCGCGTTGATATTCGTCGTCGTGCGAAAATTCGCAGTTCCTGTGTCGGCTATATAGTGGCCTTTGACTACCATTGGAATCTACTGGTGCAGGACGTAGATGAGGAATATTTTCGGCCGAAAAAGTCGCGAGTTTTTTTGCGATCTAAAAAACCCAACTCCCCCGCTGTTATTAATACAGCTGCGGCAAAAGTCGCGAAAAATTCGCCAAAATCACCCACGAAAAATCCTCCGAATTTGGCTGCGCTTGTGCCCGAGGTCTTGCAATATCGAGTTTTTAGTCGAGCTTTGCCGAAATATGATGTTCTGAAGCGACATTTACATCAACTTTTCGTCATGGGCAATAATGTGGTTTTGATTTCGGCTTTGAACGAATTCCATGCCTGTGCTAGTACAATATTGCAAAGTCCTTTGGTGAAGAAACCCTCGCGATAAGGTGGTAGTTACGTTTTCGAGGATTTTGGGAATGTGACTCAAATCAACAACAGGCACAGCAGCATTCACTGTGAACGCTGGCTAAACAACAACAAGGGTGGATTTCACTAAGGAGGTTTTACTAAACCATTGGTTTTACGTACACTTTGCATGATTTGCACATAATTTCATTACGAAATATCGCCTGATTCGGTACCAATTTAATATATTTTCTGCAACCATGGTTTTAGAGCTCAGTTGACACTTCAGAGCTGCAACACAGCAAGTGTCTATTCTGCTGTTTAAATTTCACGTGAGCTAACACCGCGGTAACGCAACAGGCGATATTTCGTAATTAAATTATGTGCAAATCATGCAGAACGTACGTAAAAACAAAACCACCTTTGTGAAATCCACCCGTAAGTTTGGCTCGAAATTGAAACACTGACATTATGTTTTATTCCATAGTTTTAGTGCTTGGTGATTTCAGCCCATGTGAGTAATTCCAATTGCGTTGAGAGAGTCCTGTATCTAGGTTTATATTGTTGAAATTATCACTTATTGTTGGATTTTAATCAAAACTATTGTCTTGTTATGTTTTAGCTTGCGTATAATTTTGTGCTCAATATTGTTTTGTTAATAAAACATTTAAAATGGTTATTAACTGCCTGTGTGAAAATATTTGTATAATGTGTGTGCTTTATGGAACATTAAGCGTATACTTAACATGTATGAGACTTTCAGTTATACGCTTTTGTACTTGTCATCATTCTGAAAACTATTCACTTATCGTCTGCTCTGCTTAAGAATCTCAGATGTTTCAGACTTCAGATGGGCTGAATAAGCTAAATCTCATTAGCTTTTGCTTGTTTTTCCCTGTCGGGCCATAGCCCAACAGGTCTTTAATTTTGATTCTGGTATCTTAGCACAGTTTTAGCGTTACAGTGTTAATGTGTAGGCCTATTCACTTCCTTTCATAAATGCGAAAATTTAAAATTCTGACAAAAAGTAATCCACTTCGGATTGAACCGTCTGCCTCAAGCCCAGTTCATAGTACTGCGGAACTGTCCGTAGTTGTCCGTGTCCGAGTCCGTGTTCGTGTCCGAAGGTTGTCCGTAAAATTTGTCTGTGCTCAGCATAACTTCTACAAACACTCTACGGACAGTGTGTATGCATATAAAATAACACCAGCACCTTTTGCTGCGCAGCAGACGAGTGTGTGAACGCAAGTTTTGAAAAATCAATAAAAACGTTCTGCACACAAAAAGCTAGCTGTTGAGCTGAAATAACGACAAATTTCACATTATTTTACTATGCGCGGAGGAATTTTATTGTCACGCATGTACACGTGACTATAAACGGTACAATCTGATTGGCTAATTCCTTACGGACACGGACAAAAGTTAAACTGAATTCAACTTGACTTCCGGACAACCCTTACGGACACTCACGGACAATTTCTTACGGACACTCACGGACAATTTCTTAAGGAAATCCGGACAACTGTGAATCAAACTACTCTTACGGACACGGACAGCCCTTACGGACAAGTAGGTATGAACCGGGCTTCATAGTTGCGAATGACACACTGCCTGCTGCATTCAATGTAACATAATGCAGCAGGCAGTGTGAAAATTCGAATTAGAATGCTCCCGCTCATGCTCCATGGCGCCATGGGATGCGGGGTGCGGCATGCTATGCGCCTTCATGCGAATAGGCTTTTTTGTGTATTTAATTTGTTATTTTTACCCAAATTTCGACAAGTTTTCAAAACTTTTTGTTAAAACACTTAGTTATTTTCTCGGACGTGAAAAATAGATATCAAAATTACACAAACGCTACAAGGGAGTGAAAATGTCGCAACAAGAAGATTCCCCAAGATTACACACCATCTTAAAGCATGGTCTTAACCTTTTTGCAGTAATGCCCGTATTGCGCCTGCTGCGCCCTCTGCGTCCCCTGTTGCGCCTGTGCAGCACGAGTAGCGCCAGTGCGCGCAGCAACAGAGACGTACTGATGTACGTGACCGGCTGTGCTGTCCTGGCGGGGGGACTGGCCTATGGCTCCGTGCCCATGTACCGAATGTTCTGCCAGAGCACGGGCTATGGAGGGACCACCAAGCTGGCGCACGATGTGGATAAGATGGAAACGATGACTGCGCGAAAGGATAGACGCTTTAAAGTGGGGGCTTTAGGGGATTAGGGGTTATTCTCTAGTTATTCTTATTCTGTATGTATTAGGTTCGAGCACTATTCAATTGTCAGAATGCCAGGTTACTTGTCGTGTTCAATCATAAATGCCTAATTCATTAATATAATATTCTCAAGACAGTACATAAATTTTTTACTGTTCGCATAGCTGTTGGTTCGTTTGCCCATAGTAATCCATGAAAGACTATGTGCAAAAAAGTTGAACCATTTTGATTCAAGTTAAAATTAGAGTAAGGCCCGTGCTTCAGTTTTACTAAGGCAGGTTCAGGTGTTAATTAAAGTTAAAATAAGCCCAAAGTCAATGACGTTTATATATATAACCCAAATGACCTTTTATGTACGGTTTTGAGGGGGGGGGTTGCTGAAGACATAGTATATACTGAGTTGAAGTTGAAGAACTTAGTAACCAGCATTTGAAGACAGTACCGAACTGAGGGGGCTGGGGTTCTAGTGAAAGGTCTTTCTTAATGTCTTCATCTGATGAGTACGGGGTCTTGAATTGAAGGGGGGTCAGTTGAACAGAGGGTCTTGATCAGGGTGCACCCGCGTCAAAACCGTACAAAAATGGGCTTTTCTGCGCTCCGTATTGGACGCTAGGCCCAAGGCATAATAGGGAGAGTGTCATACTCTTCCGATTTATGTAGTTACTCTTGGTCCGGCGCACTAGGTCAGCCTGAGTGCCTGGGTCAGTAAACTCTCACGATGTAATTCTTTTTCTCGCAATACGATATACGGCTGTAAGTATAAATCGACGATACAGAATAGCAAAATTTAAATGTACTTTTTTACGCGGCGGCCTCAGCCGCCGCGTATATACTATAATACAACAGGGCAATTAACACGTATGTGCTGCTCACCGTGTAAATTGCACTGCAAAAATCAGTAGGTCACAAAAATACATTATATGTGTGAGCGTGTGTGTGCTTTGTGCATGCTTATCTTAGAACGGTTGGTTAGAACGCTCATACAGTGTTTACATGGTGAACTTAAGTCAGGCTGTAATAATAGCAGAACACAGATCCACAGCAATGTAATGTAATGTGTGTAAGCGATGTAACGAAACCTGTAATGTGATGTTATTGTCACGATGTTTCTATTATGTATAAGTATGTCGGTACTCTTTGAGGACTTGAAGTCATTGGTAAAGAAAAAGAAAGCCTTGAAAGGCTATGCATGTTATTCAATGTGAGGTGACAACATCGCCAGCGGTTGAACTGTTCTGACATCTGACATTTGTAGACCACAGTACCACATACAAATTTTTTACAGACTGTTTATGCTTTAGATTCAAACTTATTTAAAACGGTTTTTTGGAATAAAAATGGTTATCAGTTTTCAATTTAAAGACTTTCATAAATATTCTGAAAGCAACACTACCGCGGAGCCGTTGCTTTACAAACTTTACATTCAAATTCATCAATAATCGTAAGATTTAGAACTTACAATTGTTACAATTGTAATATTTAAGGCGAGGCAAGGCAAGTTGAGCACCAGACAGACCCCAGAAAAATAGTTGTGTGACATGTTAGGTTACAGTTGTTGGCTTTAAAAGATTTGGTGCCGCGTTTTATATTCGAAGAATATCCTCGGCGTTGTAACAAATGTCGGAACGAAATCTGTTTATCCTTACTCGCAAAACGTGCTTGTTTTATTTTCAGGTCAAGTTCACCTCCAATACTCATGGCAACATGCTGTGGACTTTCAAGCCAGAGCAGACTCACATGTTTGTACATCCCGGGGAAACGGCACTCGCGTTCTATTCGGCCCATAACCCGGCTAGCCGCCCCATTGTGGGAATATCGACCTATAATGTAATCCCATTCGAAGCTGGACTGTATTTCACCAAAGTACAATGTTTCTGTTTTGAAGAACAATTGCTAAATCCTGGAGAAGAAGTAGACATGCCGGTGTTTTTTTATCTAGACCCAGATATTTGCGAAGACCCTAATTTGGAACATGTGAACGAAATTATTCTGAGCTACACCTTTTTCGAATCGAAAGCTGGACTAGAATTGCCCATGCCACTTATGCCCGAAGATAGAGCCAAGATTTCAGAAGTGACTGATTTGAAATGGAGTTGATATTGATTTAGATTAAACTTTAATAATTGTTGTAATTTTAATTTATGGTTTTGTGATTAGTATACAGTAACATGTGTTTTAAAATTAAAAGCAATAGTTCATGCTTGATGCCTTTGACTTCGAAATGGCGAAATACATCGGGCTTAAGGATCTAGGGTATCTTAAAGTGGGTGATCATAGAAGGAAAAGAAGATGCCTAAATCCTAAGCCTAAGCCTGAGGCCTAATCTAGGGCAAATAAGGCAAACCTAAAAGTGTGCAACCGTTACAACTCTCATACAACAGCTACAAAAGATCGTCTGATCACCCACTGTAAGAATTCCACGATCTGACAGACCGGTACGAATCGGTCATAACCGGTTGCCACTGACTGCTAGCTAATCTTCCGAGTTTCATGTAAACACTTTTGCCACAACTTTTCATAACTTCGCCAAACTTCCATAATTTCTCACCCGCGCTGATGGCACCGGAGTTTTAATTTAATCATGCACTCTTTCGTCTTCAGGGACCGATTAATGACCAACATTTATTTTATAGCCGTTTTACTGGCTGGTTGGTTATGCAGCTACATAAGTAGGGTGGCAAAACTAAGATAATTTTTTACGTCAAAAACGTAGTTCTTATTACAGCGGGTGTACTTTTTGGAATCATGGTAGAAAAGTAGAAATTAGAATTTTTCGTTAGTACCGTTTGCAAACAGTCATTACATAACTAGACTGACTAAAGATTTTTGGAATTAAATATTTTTAATGTGAGTGTAGGTAATTTTTAAAGTTTAATTTCGATATACAAAGAATAATCATTATTTTTAGAATCCAAGGTATAACATTCATTTAATTCTGTCATAACTACATATGCCTTGACTTAAAAAAATGGCAAAAATCAACTGAGCATTTTTAAAATTTTCCAAACTCCACCAAAATGAACGATCTGTTTTCTCTGGGAATTTTGATGCTAGGTCTTTGGCTATTTATCGTCATCAATCAACTTCGACAAGTTTGGTGTCCAAAACTGTTCAATTTCGCCGTCTGCGAGCAACTTTGGCAAGATACTGGAATCGTTTGTTGCGAAGAAATCGAGCAAACCGAAGCTGCTTCTTCGACTTTTTTCCATCGAGCATCGTCACGCGAGTTTACGAGCGATTCCGAAAGTAATCGAGTCCAAAATCTGATTGCGATCAATTCATCATCCATTCAAACTATCGACGAAACCGCTGGAAGATCGTGATATATATTTTTTATTACAACTTCCTTAATTCGTAACTGATCCGATTAACGTGATCCTACTGATCTTAAATATAAACCAAGTACGGCCAAGACTGTGATTTGACCATTTTTACTGGAACAGGTTCTGTCAGTTTATAAAGCAGCAATTGCTTGCATTTTATGCGATGTTTCGTTTTATGACGAGATCCAATACGGATTTCGAACGCACAGTGCGCCAATTGGTTTTCCCAACAAAAGCTGTACCCTTTTAACCCCGTGCTTCAGGTTTGATTGCAACTACCTAAAACCTGTAAGCGTGAATCGGTCCAACTGTATAACCTAAACTGATCGAATCGATAGCAATATTTATTGAAATGTTTCGCACACTTGCATGATTATTAATAAAAGCATGTTATGTTATGGAATCAAATTCTTCGGTCAATTACAGTTACATTAGAAACGAAACATATATGCTTGAGCTTCAAGAAGCATCATACTAGAGTTCTGCCCGGGCCTGTAGCGGGCCGCGGGCCGCGGGCCGGGCCCGGGCCGGGCCGGCCCGGGCCCGGCCCGGAGAGAATTTTCAGAAATGGGCCCGGCCCGGGGCCCGGCCCGAAAATTACGGGCCCCCGGCCCGGCGCGGCCCGCCGGGCCGTCGCGGGCCCCGGGCCCCGGGCCGCGCGGGGCCCGCCGGGCTTAGAAATCCGCAAGCCCAGAGCCGTCTCGAGCTTCAGCAACGTATGAACAACGACTGCATTGCATATATATTGATTTTTACAAGTGCGCAGGCACTTATACTACATTCAGACGCACACACAATGCATTTTCTCACTTGCTGAAGTCTGTGCCGGGCCAGCCCGCGGGCTCCGGGCCTGCTCCGGGCCGGCCCGCGGGCCCCGGGCCTGCTCCGGGCCGGCCCGCGGGCCCCGGGCCGATAGGCCCGCTACGGCCCGCCGGGCCTGAGCGGGCCGCGGGCCCCGGGCCCGGCCCGGGCCGGGCCGGCCCGGCCCGGGCCCGGCCCGGAAGCGCGCTAGTCGGCCCGGCCCGGGCCCGGCCCGGAAAATTTGCTAGTGGCAGAACTCTACATCATACATAGTTCCGTTCAGGCGTGGACGTGACGCGAATCAAAAATTTCGACCCACAACCCAACCCACCCCGCTCCAAAGCAGTCGCCCATCCCACTTCTACCAGATGTTGTTTTTAGCTGATGTTCAAATATAATTTCCACAGGGCACATCTGTAATCTGTAAATTGTTCACATCGCGTACCGCGTCCACCCCTGGTTCCCCTGCCAGGATCAGTTAAAAAAACGAAAAATGTTATTTGTTACTATAACTCATTTCATTAACTTCGCTGTCAAATATTCGATAAAATAGCTAGCGGATTAAATTGGACTCATCATAACGCCTTATGTTTCCTCGTCAGAAAATGTCTTCAGATTTTACACCCAACCCAGGTTTTAAACAAGAATACAACAAACAAACAAACAATATAACCGCATATAAATGGAAATTAAACTTGGAATTAAACAGTCCAACAGAAATATATATTACCACCGACAATACGACACACAGACACAAGGCACAACTGAAAAAAAATGTCTTTTAAGCGTACTTATATCAAGGGCCAAATATTCGAATAAATAGCCTGGATTCACAAAAGATACAGCTTTAGAGTAGACGCAGGCTAATTCGAATAAAAAAACATCGGAATACGTCGGCCCCAGTCCTATGTATATCCGGCATTTTTTTAAGATTCCGGCACAATTAATACCGAACAATGCTGAACATGGTGAATTCCCCTGCGGGAATGAAGGCAGCTCTTAGAGCTTGTTCATTCCCGCAGAGTCATTATATATCCCATATCCGGTACTGTTCGAAAAAAAGTGGCGAATTTTTCGTAAAGTGCCGGTTCTGCCGGATATAAGACGGGATATCAAAAATGGCCATGTCCATGTGTATTTGATGCGGTCATGTGATGAACCTAGACTGGGTTCAAGTTAAACGCGCTTTGTGAATCCCACCCATTCAGTACAGACTGTTGGCAAGGACATAAAGCTGAAAGTAGGAATCAAGATCAACAGGTCACCCAGAATTCGGACCCCCTTTCAAAAACATAATGCTTACAAATACAACTAATAAAATTCACATGCACACAGGGGCGTAGCCAGGATTTTGAAAAGGGGGGGGGGTCGCACCTTGTCCACTTTTTTGCTCAATTGTTTAAACCCACTATTGCGGGGTCTGGGGGCGTCAGCTCCAGAACGCAATTATTTTTGCACTTTTTGGCGAAGTAGTGTACATAAAAAATGCAAATTTGGTCATTTAAATCAAACGCACTGTTGTGGAGGTCGGGGGCGTCAGCCCCCAGGAAAAAATTGAGATTTTTTTTAATTTTAGGCCAAATTTGGCCAATTGGAAACATATCAGAATTTTTTCCGACAGAAAAAATAAAACAATAGATGGGAACGTCACATCAGACACTGTATTACACAAGGAAATTCAGCATAATGTACTCTTGTAGACATGCGTAGGCTTTGATGAAACATAATAAGAAGGAATAGTAAACTACAAAGTTGCAGGGGTCTGGGGGCGGCAGCCCACAGGAAAAAAATGATAATTTTTTTATTTTTAAGCCAAATTTGGTCAATTGGAGACGTATCGGAAATTTTTTTCGACCGGGCAATAAAAACCAAAGGGGGGATTGTGTACAATTTCTTCAGGTTCGACCAAAAGGGGAGGGTCGCGACCCCCGCGACCCCCCCTGGCTACGCCCTTGCATACGCATTAGATAACGAAAGTTGCCCCTGTATTACCACACAAACTGTTTAAATTTACCACAGTCAAGGTCAAATAAATGCTCCCATTGCAAAAAATACACTTTTACTTACGATTTTTTAATCTAAAGCATTGTTCCCCACTCAATCGAGACTTGTAAGAAAGGCCAATTTAAAAAAACATCATCGTGAGACACTTGTCCAAGTATTTTTTTTAAAAAGAACTTTTTTGCAAATCTTTTGGAAAATTGGATGTAATGGATTTCCTTTTTCGTCAACAAAAATTTTACTGAAATATATCTAACATTGATGAAATTAAATTAAAAATAACTTTAAGTCACCGATTTAATTCCAAGTCGTTTCAATTCCGTTTTAGCTTCCACGATTTCACGTTTCAGTTCTTCCGCTGCCTCGGGACAGTCGTTGAACGTAAACACGCCATAAATCACGCTTCCAGCTGCGTAAAGGCCCAGAATCAAAATAGCCACAATTGGCACTAAAAGCACCGTTTCTCGAGATAAATCGAATTGCAGGGGGAAATCTAGGATTAGACAGAGCCAGCCCAGGGCAAGGGGGGTCGCAATACCGACGTATTTCACCAGCTGGCTCACCATATTTAGTGTAAACCTGAAATAGAATGATTTTGGTTGATAAGAATAAGAACCTACATGAACATGAAAGTATACCTACATGCACGTACATGGGGTCTCGGTCTGGGGGGGGGGTTGTTCCGGATTTTTCTAAATTTTAGGGAAGAGGGGGCTTGTCCCGACGTTTCGAGGGCTTGAACTTACAAAAACACAAAAATATCTGCTTGATAATGGAAAATTTTGTGCAAAATTTTGACATTTTTGCGCTTTGAAGCAGTTTACTTACAGCGATCTGGAGCATTTTTTGAGATTTCGGCGAAACTTTTTCAGCAAAAATGAGGGTGGCTTGTCCCGAGAGGTCAGATCTGAGGCGATTCAGATCAGACTTATTCCGCAATATCAAATCTGGTGGGGGTGGGGGGCTTACTTCCCCTTATGTATATCTGAAAGGACGTGCGTCCAGATCAAGTGAATATGCCAATATCAATAATATCATTACTTATAGAAGTAAGAATCCTCCGCGCTTTTGTACTTATTTTGGTCTTGTGAGACTGAAACTAAGCCAGTGCTTAAGCCTCAGGCTCAGACCAAAAGAAATTCAATCCTCATTCCTCAAGCTCAAAGCCTGGCCTATCTTCAACAATTAATGTTCGTTCACAAGAAATAGAGAATCCATACCACTCTTGATACCGCTTGAGGTGGTAGTTCCATAACCGCAGTGACACGTTTTCTAGACAAATCTATACACTA
The DNA here is from genome assembly GCA_030248245.1 of Trissonchulus sp. WLG1_4. NCBI lineage: Eukaryota > Metazoa > Nematoda > Enoplea > Enoplida > Ironidae > Trissonchulus > Trissonchulus sp. WLG1_4. The sequence continues at coordinate 25,696 of JASANF010006648.1, forward strand.
TGGGTAGACTATAATTTTATTAAACTACACGAAAAAACACCCAGAGCTTTTTTATTTGGTGCAAAATTCTAATGTTAAGACTAGCTACCACGTTAGCTTACTGAACTGTAAGCCAATGGAGTAGCTAGGTAGTCTTAACTTGGGATTTTATCAGATTTATATATTTATTTATTTTATTTTATTTTTACTTTATTTTGGTCACATTAGAGGTATCATGTACTCGTAGCATAATGAACACGTGTATACATGTATTATAGGTTTTGACGAAAAATAATAACACATAATAGTAAGTAAAAAGTGGGGGTTTTGCCAAATTTGGTCAATTGGAGACGTATCAAAATTTTTTTCCGGCCGGACCAAAAAACAAGTTGCCGGTAAAAGGAGCAAAGTTCCAACCTAGGGCCTGTTGCTCAACTTCAGAAATCTTACAATTGTAACAATTGTAAGTGCGAAATCAGGTGATTCGTTACGATTTCACTCGAAATGGGGGGAGCGAGTTTAGCAATTGCTTGGAAAAGCCATTAAAAACCTGCTTCGACATTAAGAAAATTAGAAAATGTGCTACATTCGTAACAAATTTTTCATTATCAGATACCTAAAGATTTAATTTTCAATCACATCTGTGTACCTACATGTAAATCATAGGCTACACTTAACGTATCATTGCAATTTAACGTTACGGGGGCTAAAACCACTGACAAATGTTCCACCTCTAGGTGGAACAAAAGCGAAAGGAGGGAGGGACACTTGTGTAAAATTTAACACTAAGCCTTGTTTTAAATTTCTTACTAAACCTAATAGAACTGTCAAACCGTAAAAACTATAAAATTCTATAAAAAAGACAAGTAGTATATATAACTTTATACAAAATATGAAAACAGAGCAACATTGGAAAAGATGCGACAGCGACACACGCTAGGAATACACCACACGAGTACACGACAGGCTGCTACGCAGGCTGTGCCGTTAGCATAGTACATACATACGTACGTGTTTGCTTCTAACAACAGTCAGCGCAGGGTAGAAATCAAGGCCGGGCCGGCACTGAGGTCCTGATGGCATAGCGGCCCGGCCCGGCCCTGATACAAATTTTCACGGCCCGGCCTTGATTCTAACTTCAGCCGGTCGGCCCGGCCCGGCCCTTCCGGGCAGGACCATAGCTTTCCTGTGGGAAGCTGGTATTACCGGCCGCATATGATCGATGATCGACGCGCCCAGAAACAAAGAAGAAGAAGAAGAAGAGGACCGTAAAGCTCATCTCAGTGGGCACAAAAACCTGTTTCAAGTATTTTTCACTACAAACGAAAAGCAAGCTCACAAAACCAAGGTACGTACTTAATCGAATTCAATCGAAACTTCTATCCTTGCTTGCCAACACATCTCTTTCTCAGTTCAAAAGCATAAAAATTGCCCTAAGAGTGTCCACCAAGTTTCCAACTTTTAAATCCGGACAATTGGGACTCTTAAGGCCACCCTCTAGTGACCATGTGACCTTTTGTATTTGAGAGACGTCTCCAAAATTTGGTCATTCGGACACAACACCGCCATAATAGTTCATCACGTACATATTTATTCGATCACATTTCTTTGAAAAAATTCCTGAAAAAATCCACAAACCAATTTTAAACAGTTTTTTGCTATAACTGTGAATAAAAAACCAACAAACTAAGGTGCAAAACTTTATTTAATCAGATTGCATTCAAAGAAAAGGCACAAACACTATTAACAATCACTAATCAGTATCAACAAAACGTCAGCTGGCTACAGATTGTACTGTATTCAGAATATACCGTTAAGGCAAATTAGTATTTTTAATCAAAATTAGATTTTTTACTCTGAATTTGAATTATCAATCGTTTGAAAATTTGTAGCAAAAAAATTGCGCATCTATCCACATTTTTATCCCTTACAAAGTACATAGATATCGAAAAGAAGGTCAGCAAAAACCAAATCTCGTGTTTTTACACAATATACTGTCGCGTCCGATTTGACACATTAATAAACACAAAATCAGGGTTGCAAATCACATCAGAAATAACATCAGCACTCGTTTGTTTTTGAAACTTTACTTGTAAGCATGGATTAAAACACAGTAGTCATAGTTTTCAAAATTAATCTTTTGTTGTGCTCTCAACTTGTTTTAAGGGGGTAATTGCGTTTTTAGGTGTTTTTTTAAACTACCATAACTGCACTTAACCTCAACAAAAACTAGAGCGGTCTTTTTTACATTTTTTTACACCTTCTAGCTTTAAAAAACTATATTTAAAAGCAGATTATCTTTTGCAATTTTACTGCTGCTATCATTTGAATACACGCCATCAGCGGTTTTTTTGACTAATTTTTGCGCCACAGTTATGAAACTCAAGATCAGCCAACAACTACTACACTTTTTGCAGTTATGCACTGACATAATATCCCCACCCGTTTTTTTGATATAGTTGATAAGTCGTTTCTACGTTGAGAAAATGACATTTTCGTGCAAAAATCACGTAATTTGACTTTTCTCTAAAATTTTCAAAAGCCCATAACACCGACTCTACAAACTATTTTTAGAAATGGAAAAAAACGGGTGGGGATATTTTCCTAAAGATAATGTGGTTAAAGTTTCGAAGCCGTGGTCCGTTTTTAGCTTGAGTTCTGTGGGCGCAAAAATTACACTGAAATGTCAAAAACCACGAAAACGACATTACCCCCTTAAACATTATATAAAGCCCTAGTGTTGCGGATGATGATAGACATGGGAAATGTGTTACGCCCCGACAGGGTTTAGCATTTAAAACCTTTCTTCAGACCCATTCTAAAATAAAGCAAACTAAAATTTCCACTCATGTGCAGCTGAGGAAGTCCGGGGAGGGGGAGCCGTCGTCGGGGAGGGGGGGGAGGGGCAAGGTGCGGAGCAACTTTTCCGACCGTTTTTGCTTCGTAAGCCATCAATTTTTGCTCCTGAGCCACGGATTTCTGCTTCGTAAGCTACCTTCAAAACATTCTGGGAGGAGCGGATTTGTCTGGGGTGGGGAGCGAGGTCGGGTAAAGGGGGGAGCAATCCCCCCCACGCCCATGTATGGTCATTTCTATACCGTATACAGAAGTAATTAGCTCAAATGCATTTATCAATTTTTCACAGCAGCTGACCGAAATTTGTCCTTGTTCCTGTCCCTGTGTCCTTAACAACAATTATTGACCGGGCATAACACTGCGCCCCCCCTGTAGTTTTCAGCTTTCCATCTCCACCTCTTCAATATCCATACAACTGCTATCCTGTTCCATAATTTCGCTGTCATTATCGCCCCCCATAGTCCTACGGCCCCCTTCTTTTTTCGGGGGGCTCAGTTGGGGCAGTCGAGGGGTGAGATGGGGTAGAGGGGGCCAGAGGGGGTCTGAGTCAGAGGCAGCAATTAGGTCCATGGCTCGATTTAGTAGATTCTGCACTGTTTTGTTGTCGCGACAGATGCTGAGCGAACGATGCAGATAATCAATGGCTGTGTCCCAGTTGGCTAAAAAAGGGGACTAATGAGCTTAAAAAGACAATTAACGAGCTTAAACAGAGAATTAATGAGCTTAAAAAGGAATTAACTTTAATAACTAACGCTTAATAAACGTTGATTAATGTTTAACTAATAACTTACTATGTATTACCAAGAGTACATAATAGGAACAGTATGACACTCTTCCTATTATGCCTACGGGCGTGCGTCCAATGCGGAGCGCGAAATAGCCCGTTTATGTACGGTTTTGAGGGGGGTACCCCCCCTCAACTGAAGACCCCGTACTCAACCCCCTACTCAGTTCGATAGCCCGTGCTTAACTGAGGGGGGAGGGGGTACCCTCCCATCAATTCAGTACCCAGTCTTCAGTGGAGGGGGGTACCCCCCTCATTTCAAGACACTAACAAAGACTTTCGTTGATGTGCTGAACTGACGGGGTTACCCCCCCTCAACTGAAGACGGGGTACTGAACTGACGGGGGGGGGGTACCGGGGTTGAGGGGGAGGGTCTATTTCGCGCTCTGCATTGGACGCACGCCCGTAGGCATAATAGGAAAAGTGTCATACTCTTCCTATTATGTCTCTTGAGTCTTGGTATTACTTACAAATGATTATAAACTATTACGATTATTATTAATTGGTGATTAATAAACTGATTATAAACTAACTAAGCTAAGACGAAGGATGAAGAAAATCGACTAAATTTGAAAATCAGGTAATATGTCGTTATGAAATTTTATGTGCAAATCTTGCAAAACCTACGTGTAGAACCTCGGTTTAGCTATACAAGCTTTGTGAAATCACTCGTAAAACTGTTCTTACGATAAAACTTGAATTATAATTTATGCGAACTAAAGTAGTCACATTTTTATTTCTACAACCTGATGCTTAATTCAATCCAAGACCACAGACTTCAAGTTCAATCAAAAATACAATTCGGTCTACATCCGAAAAAACAAATCACCACAAAAAACTTAAACCACTGTCATACTCTACACTGGGGTTTTTTTGCGCAAAAACGTTCGCAATTCGAAAAAAAATTGAAGATTGCGAAAAATTTTCACACCTTTCCGCAAAATTGCGAAAAAATTTTGACGCGGTGGAGATGAACTCGTAAGGTCTATTTTTTGTGGTTTAGTCGGAAAACATTTCCGATAAGTCCCCAATTCACCAAATTTGGCCTAAAAATTGAAAATTTCTCCGACTTGTTTTGATCCCCTAGGCCCGGACTCGTGTAAATTTGCGACTTGATGTTTCTAGTGACTGTAAATGGGACACATTTTCTTCCATGTATCATCACACCGACTGCATGTAACAATAATAGACAGTCTAATAGGGGTCGGTGGAGACATAATTAAGAAACATTTCAAAATGTTAGCATTTTCAGGCCTAACTTGGTCATTGGCCGAGTCTTCTTTTCTTTACGGCTGAGCATCGATTGTGAAAATTTTGAAACATTACACAAAATTCTTAGGACGACTCCATAAATTTAAATAAAAATGTCAAAATCGTTGCTTTTTGGTCAAAAAGAGTAAAAATTGCGTCAGTCTTAATTCTGTCTAGACGGAATAATGTTTTATATATTAACATTTAAATGTAAAATCTACTGCATTAAGAAACAAAAAGTAAGTCTGCGAAAAAAAATTTGATTTTGCGAAAAGAATTTTAAGCTTTTCGCAAAATTTCGAAAATTTGCCAGCGAAAAAAAACCCAGACTCTACACCACACAAATTATTATAAACAAGTCAAACAAAAAAAGCAATAACAGTAAGACTCACAATTGAGCATATGAATTAGTCCAATAGCGGCTAGGGTTTGGAAATTCCGTGGACAAAGGGCCAAAGCGCGTTCATGATATTCTAGGGCCGTATCGTATCGTTTCAGTTTGCGATATACCATTGCCAGATTGTTCAACAAGGGTTCCCATTGTTCCGGAAGCGTGTGGGACTTCCCTGACGGTTCCTGAATCATGAGCAATTGTTCTGCTTGCGTCAGATGCTGTTCGGCTTCGGAATAATTCCCCTGACGATAGTAGAGCGTGCCCAATTCGTGCAAAACGTACGGGTCGGAGGGTGAGAGCGAGTGGGCTTCTTTGAAAAACTTCTCACCCAATTTGCTATTGTTGGTCAGACAATACTCCAATCCCACATAGAGCAGCGGTAAATGGCAGCCTTTCAGAAACTTAAACAGATACAAAAAAATTTTACAAGTTTAAATATTTAATCAAAATCAATTATATAACACATTCTTATTTAACTAAAGTGAATATATTTCCAGAATCCCTTTACCTGAAAAATTTATGCGCATAGAAAAAAAACATAGAAATACTAATAAAACATATAGACATATTCAACAAAAAACTAAAACCTAGAGTATTTTCAAAAAAAAATTACCGTTAGTAGCTGCAATCAGCCACTCACTTTATAGATAAATATATAGCTGTCATAAACACTTACTTTAAGTTCTTACTTAAATTAGTGTTTAGTTTAGTAACTACAGTAAACTTACTTTTAGAAACCTAGGTTATTAATATTCACGGCCAATTTTAACACTGCAGTTTGCCTACAAACTATTGAACCAAAAACGAACACTGTCCTAAAGTCCAACATCAGCTTCAACATTACCCACAGTTTACCACCGGATCAAATCTCAGCTCTACTAACTTTGGCAGCTTTCAGGTAGCAGTTCATGGCTTGATCATGTTCAGCCTGGGCTGCAAAAGCGTGACCATAAGCCAGCCAGCCCGAACCGTCCTGGGACGAAACCAGGGTGCATTTGTGGAAAAATTGTTTGGCTGCCTGGAACGAAAACTATTTTTTCAAAATCAAACTTGCTTAAATTTGTATTGGCTTAGGCAGTTAGGCTTAGGCTAGTAACTGAAATCTGGAGAAATACTGTCCATGGCGTGCCGAAGTTCAAAAAGCACCTATATTTAACAAGAATATAATACGAAAAGTACATGCGTCACTTTATTCTTTTCGTCAGCTAAAACCATTAAAGCCAATACCGACTTAAACTCTACCCAAACAGCGTATATTTCTTCAATCAGCTAAACAGTTTGTAGTAAACGTCTAAATCTACGCTGATTGAAAAATTAAGTATATAGACTGAGCTCAAACTAACACAGCTAATAAACTTCAAGTATTCTCATCAGTGGAAATAAAAGACACAAACCTACATCAAAATTCTCAATGGAATAATAGTAAGCACCGACGGCAAACCATGCTATTACTAGATCCGGCACCATATCCACCAGATTATGCGCTAGCAGGAATAGCGCATTGGTTTTGCGAAGCTCTACCAGCAGGCAAATGTGCAGTGGCATGACCTGCATGTAGAATTCTTCTTGTTTCAGCAGCTGACTGGTGATTTGGTAGGCTTTGGCAAAATGGCCCGAGAAGTAATGACGCCGGGCTAGGGCCGTTTGGACGCTGCGACAGGACTCCAGAGCGCTATAGGCGGTCGGCAGCCGGAGGCCATTCTGCCCACTGAACTGATTCAGCGAGGTGTGGTAGAGGGAGGCTGAAAAACCAGAGACCAGATTAATATCTAAATTCGCACAAAGAACTTGTTATCCAGACTCATCTAAATAGAAACCACGACTAAACACTAAACAGACTGACACGTAGAATGCATAACAGAAAGCAATAGCAGTCTTAGCTTCGTCATACAGAAACAAGTAAAAGCGACTGCCAAAAATCCCATCCCTTCCTACAATTTTTTATCCCGACATTCTACACTACCGAAATCCAAAGCCTATTAAAAGCTCACCACCCGTGAAATCATTTTATTCGCTCACAGATCAATTTTCTGATATCGTCTGAGGCGCACTGCTGTTTCATCGGCAAGCATTTCAGGAGCTCTCTTTCTTCCTGAGCACTCAGCAGACAATTGCGGGTCAGGGCTTCCAGAGCCTCATAGCAGTAGACGTCCTCGATCAGGGCTGTCTTGTAGGCTGTGATGGCTTGTGGCAGATTGTCCAACTGTTCCTGTAGTCGACCAGTTAGCAGATGAATGGCACTTGGGAGGTGCCATTCATGTGCTAATTCGTCCAACAAGGACTTGTCCTCCGGACTTAGCTGTGCTAAAAAAATTACACTAATAAAGCCCGGTTTATGCTAACTGTACTTAACGACTAAGCAAGGATAAGGACAAATTGTAGGCGGCTGCTGTGTAGAATTTTGCAAACTTGTTTCCGTTATTTTCAACATATATACGCAATTGTCTAAAATAGTTATTATCAACACACGCAAAATAGCGTATAATTTATTATATCCCTGAAGGTTAAGTCAAAGTACATCATAGCAGTTGCAGTCAGACCCTTTATTGCATCTTCTAGACGTAAAGTCCTGTCGGGCGTCCAAGTGGGATGGAACTGAGTAATAAACGTGGGAAAAAACTTCCCACGTCATCAGCCCAACCCCTGCCCGCCTTGCTCGCCACCAAAACACCACAGAACCTTGCCGCCACTCAAAGAATGGATTGTTTTGTCATCATTCTGCTTTATTTAAACTAAACATAATTTTAAAAATTACAAAATGAGTACAGCTAAACTATTCAAAACTTACCAGAATTACATTCGGTGTCCAAGATTAAGCATGCTTCTTCATATTTTCTGGCCAGAAACAGACACCGAGCAGCCAAATATGCGTAGAGTTGATGTTTTCCAATAAGCCAAGAGTTTCTGAGAAACGAACAACCCCGATCGTATTCGCCACACGCCAGGAGACATCTCAAATAAAGTACCTGCAATCACAAGTAGACTTGGTGTGCTGTATACTGCACTGTTTGGGTCATACGTGGGCGTGGGGCCCCAGAAGGCAACTTCACCCCCCCTAGAATGTTTTGAAGATGTTCATGACGGCAAAATCGGTGGCTCACGAATCTAAACTCGGCCGGGAAAAGTTGCTGCGCATCTTCCCCCCGGTGGCTCCCCCCAACACCCCCCCAGAATGCGCTAGCTACCTAGCTGCCCACGTATATATAGTTTGGGCTTATGCCTTATAGTATACTTACTTCCTCCGCCAGGGGCCTGCTACTCAACTTTACAAGCCCTACATCGTAACTGTACGTGCAAAATCAGGCGATTATCATTTAAAAATACGTACGTACTTAATCTAATTATTAATCCAGGCCAAGATTCAGAAATGCAATTAACGTACCACGTCGGCGGGAGCATATTTTGTGAGAACTATCAGTTTATCACACCAATAAAGGGCTGACTTCAAATGACCGCACCGAAGATAGGAAGTGATCCGGTCACGTATTATAGAAACAAACTGCTGCTCTCCCATGAAGCTTAAAGCAAAACAAAAGCAAATTTTAAAAAAGTAGTCATGCATAGTACCCCGGGGTGGAGTGGGACAATTTTTGCAAACGTTGGATTTTTTTAGCGAGCTTATGCGATCTCGCCCAAATTTTTTGTTGATCGTGAGCCGGTGGGACATACCTCACTGCACTCACCTCCTGGGAATCCTGGCTAACGTTGGTTTTCGTTCGTGAATTTAATTTTTTCCGTTGTCCCACTTCACCCCGGCTATGGGGTGGAGAGGGACACCACGGGGTGAAGTGGGACATTACACTTATTAATACATAGCGAACGTTTTCTGCGGTTCTTTTGGCTAGCCTGTGTAGCAAATGTTCGTAGCAAATGTTCCGGAGGCACAGGAAAACCAGTGAATCTGAATTATCTGTAAATTTTTTCCTATTACGGATTATTCAGATTTTTTTACCCTTTCCATTCAGAGACTTTTTACAGACTTTCAGAGGAATTTCAGACTAATTTCAGAGAAATTCAGGGGAAATTCAGAGACTTTCACCCAGAATTCAGAGACTCTGAATTTTATCTGAAAAAAATGTCACTGGCTTTTCAGATAATTTTCAGATATTTCTTACAGGAGTTTCTGAGATAATTCACATGTTTTTCACATCTGTAAAAAGTAGGTAAATTTTATCTGAAATTCATGTAAAAAGTATCTGAAATTTATCTGAAAATCCAGTGACATTTTTTTCAGATAAAATTCAGAGTCTCTGAATTCTGGGTGAAATTCTCTGAATTTCCCCTGAATTTCTCTGAAATTTGTCTGAAATTCCTCTGAAAGTCTGTAAAATGTCTCTGAATGGAAAGGGTAAAAAACATCTGAAAAATCTGCAACCGAAAAAAGTTTACAGAAAATTCAGATCCCTGGTTTTCCTGTGAAGCTGCTCGCCTACGGAACGACCGCGCTGATTTCGCTTTGCGGTGTCATCTCGCTGTTGTTTAATGCAGTGGCGTATCCAGGATTTCGCAAAGGGGGGGGGGGGGCTGCGACCGGGGGGGCGTGCGGAGCAACGTGACCCACCGTCACCGTCGAGGGGCGGTGCGGAGCAACGTGAGCCACCACATTGAGCAGTGAGCCACCGCCGCTCAAAAGGGGGTGACTTGCGACCCTCTATGGGGGGGTTCAAAACGCTATGGGGGGCTGCAGCAACCCCTAACTACGCCACTGGTTGAATGTTCAGGAAAATTTTTAAACAAGGTTGTCTCCCCCTTTAGTTCTTATCGCCCGCCTGAAAAAATTTCCGATACGTCTCCAATTTACCAAATTAAAAAAAAAAATATTCTGAAATTTGTTTCCTGGAGGCTGCCGCTACCAGACCCTTGCCACCACTATGATTTTACGACCTGTGTTGCTTAGAATTGCGTCTTCAATGCAAATTTTATTTCCAAATTCTAAAAAAGCTCTAGCATCTGGGGGCTCCAGACAGTAGCGTAGCCAGGATTTTGCTGAGGGGTGGGGCAGATGTATATAGGTCTGGGTCTCAGCTAGCGCTGTTTTAAAGTTTTGAAATAAAATTTGCATTGAAAAGGTAATTTCAAGCCACACTTGGCCAAGAAAGTAGAATGATCGCGGGGGTCTGGGCCTGGGGGCGGCAGCCCCCAGAAGCTAGCGCTTTTTTAAAATTTTGAATTAAAATTTGCATTGAAGATTGAAAACTTTATTTCAAGCCACACTTTGCCAAGAAAGTAGACTGATCGCGTGGGTCTGGGGGCCGCAGCCCCCAGAAGCCAGAGCTTTTTTAAAATTTTGAAATAAAATTTGCATTGAAAACTTAATTTCTCGCCGCACTTGGCCAAGAAAGTATATAGAATGATCGAGGGGATCTGGGGGCGGTAGCATAATTTCCGGGTTTTTTGCGGAAAATTTCCGGGTTTTTCCGGAAAATTTCCGTGTTTTTTCCGGATAATTTCCGGGTTTTTTCCGGGCTTTTTCCGGATAATTTCCGGGTTTTTTCCGGAAATTTTCCGGGTTTTTTCGGATAATTTCCGGGTTTTTTCCGGAAAATTTCCGGGTTTCTTCCGGAAAATTTCTGGGCTTTTTCGGGATAATTTTCGGGTTTTTTCGGGATAATTTTCGGGTCTTTTACGGAAAATTTCCAGGTTTTTTCCGGGCTTTTTCCGGATAATTTCCGGGTTTTTCCGGATAATTTCCGGGTTTTTTCCGGAAAATTTCCGGGTTTCTTCCGGAAAATTTTCGGGCTTTTTCGGGATAATTTTCGGGTTTTTTCGGGATAATTTTCGGGTCTTTTACGGAAAATTTCCGGGTTTTTTCCGGAAATTTTCCGGGTTTTTTCCGGAAAATTTCCGGGTTTTTTCCGAATAATTTCCGGGTTTTTCCGGATAATTTCCGGGTTTTTTCCGGAAAATTTCCGGGTTTCTTCCGGAAAATTTCTGGGCTTTTTCGGGATAATTTTCGGGTTTTTTCGGGATAATTTTCGGGTCTTTTACGGAAAATTTCCAGGTTTTTTCCGGGCTTTTTCCGGATAATTTCCGGGTTTTTTCCGGAAATTTTAGGGATAATTTCCGGGTTTTTTCCGGAAAATTTCCGGGTTTTTTCCGGAAAATTTCCGGGTTTTTTCCGGAAAATTTCCGGGTTTTTTCCGGAAAATTTCCGGGCTTTTTCGGGATAATTTTCGGGTTTTTTCAGGAAATTCTCAAAATAATTTCCGGGTTTTTTCCGGAAAATTTCCGGGTTTTTTCCGGAAAAATTCCGGGATTTTTCGGGTTTTACCAGGAAATTCTCAAAATAATTTCCGGGTTTTTTTCCGGAAAATGTCCGAATTTTTTCCGGATAATTTCCCGGTCACCCAAAATATATATGGCTCATTTTACAAGTGCCACAAAATTTTTACAAGCATCTCTTGTCAAGGGGTGTAGCTGTTTTCCGACACCAGGTTCGCATATGGCATAGTCAACTATAGTGGTGCAGGGAAAAAACCATATTTTCAACTTTTCGGGTCGTCCTGTGCTCCACATAAATCGGATCCATTAGTGCTCGCGGCTGTTATAACGGCCATCTTTCGTCTAACTGTTGCACTAGTAAAATGGATTCTAACTACTCACGTTTCTGAGTAATAAGCCTCGAAAGTCGAAACCTTCGGGAAAAAACCCTAATGCGGGGAAAAAACCCTATCACTTTTTTCGGTTGTTCTATTAGCAGTGAGTATAAACTCAATCTACGTATAAGCTCATCGTGTTCTACAACTCTTAGGCTGCAGTATGGAATAAAAAAAACCGTTTCTCCGACACCCATGTGACTCAGGTCAAATTTTGGTGAAACATCACCAAAACAGGTTTCGTAAGGGGTGTCGGAGTATGGGCCAAAACGACAAAAAACGACGTATTGCGGGCTGCGGCCAAATAAACGGTTTTAATGAAGTCTACGCAAGTTGTTAGCCCAGATGAACCCACTTTTGTAGCAACAATGGGTGAGTTTAGCAAAAAAATATCGCCAAATAAAATAGGGTTTTTTTTCCCGCAATAGGGTTTTTTCCCGCACAAACTTTGAACTGTCACAGGTAAATCCCAACGTTTTTCACTGTTGTTGAGCTTCAGAAATATAGAGGAAAGGTTAACTCTATTGATAAATGCAAACGGCGTTGGCAACAAGTGTGTTTGAAAAAATTATGACAAGTCAAAAAATTGGAAAAATTTGGAAAACTTCACTTTGAAATTTTTCAACACGCAAAATTTTGAAATTTTATAAAAAAATTCTACAGACCTCAAAACTGCACAGCAATAGGTGTGGTAAGTCAGTTTGCGATGGGCTTTCCACCTATACTCAAAAAGGACCTATGTCGTACATAAGGTTCGGCCAGGAAATACTAAGGTTTTTTCCTCGCAAAACGCGTAAGGTTTTTTCCCGCACCACTATATATACAATACACACTATGTATATATACTAGAATTTTTGTAAATAAATAAACACATGATAATTCTATTTTGTATGCAACATATTATATATCCTGCTCATTTTTGCCAAAATTAAGCTTTTCGATGATTTCACATTAGCAACTGACTTCTACTTGATGCCAGTAACTAAGACTAATCCTTGCTCGCCAACATACTAAACTAAAACTTAAGTCTTAGCACCAAGCCTCCGCTTAAGCCAGTGCTCCGAGCCCTAAGTTAAAGCAAAACAAAGCCTATATACGCCTAAAAGACCATGGTCTAATTTAAAAGAACTGCTAATAAGCATGAAAAATATATAACTTTGCTGCCGCGGTTTTTTCCCACAAATGGGTTTTTTCACCGGAGAAGTTTTTATTTAGAGCAAGGTTAGGCCTACGACATATATATTTTTCGGTTTCCCGTAGAAACATAGTAATATAAATTTGGGCTACATGACAAAATATAGAAATGGGGGTTTTCTTGTTTGTTGTTGTTTGAAAATGTTTCAAGTTTTTTTAAAGGAATTTTTATAAGTAACCCTTGAAAACCAAACAAAAATGGCCTGGAAACAAAATCCATAGGATTTGCAATCTGTTGTGCATATCAACGTGCCTTATTCTCTGAAGTAAATTTGTCATTGTCATTGTCATTTTCCCGTCTAAAAACACTGCACAGGAAGATAGGTCGACTCTTAAAATGGTCTAAAACCAGTCTAAAAACACTCTAAAAATTTTAAGAGTGAATTAAGAGAGCAAGTTAAGACTGTTTTAAGAGTGAATTTAGAGTGTTTTTAGATTATTTAAGACTCATTTTAGATTATTTAAGACTGTTTTAAGATAATCTTAAATCAGTCTAAAATGCAGTTTGGAAGTACGCTGCATAGTTTTAGATTGTTTTTAGAGTAAATTAAGACTAGTTTTAGACCAATTTAAGAGTGATTTAAGAGTAAATTAAGATAATCTAAAACTGGTCTTAAATTCAGTCCAGCTCAGCTGCCTTTGTTTTAGATTGTTTTAAGAGTGAATTAAGACCAGTTTTAGACCAATTTAAGAGTGATTTAAGAGTAAATTAAGATAATCTAAAACTAGTCTTAAATTCAGTCCAGCTCAGCTGCCTTTGTTTTAGATTGTTTTAAGAGTGAATTAAGACCAGTTTTAGACCAATTTAAGAGTGATTTAAGAGTAAATTAAGATAATCTAAAACTGGTCTAAAATTCAGTCCGGCTCAGCTGCCTTTGTTTTAGATTGTTTTAAGAGTAAATTAAGACTCGATTTAGACTAATTTAAGAGTGATTTAAGAGTAAATTAAGATAATCTAAAACTGGTCCATCTGCCTAACAATGTGGATTGTTTTAAGAGTAAATTAAGACCAGTTATAGACCAATTTAAGACTGATTTAAGAGTAAATTAAGATTAGTTTTAGATCATTTTAAGAGCAGTTTAAGAGTATATTTGCACTGCCCAGGCTTTTGCGTCAGCCTTATTGGTATATACGTGAACGTGACCGATATATCGGTGCACGTATGCGACAGTATGTAATATTATACAGATCTAGTAATTATATACCAGGCGGGGAAGAACCCGCATTTTCATATTTCGTCACGTATAGTGGTGCGGGGAAAAAACCCTATTTTCAACTTTTCGGGTCCTCCTGCGCTCCACATAAATCGGATCCATTAATGCTCGCGGCTGTTATAACGGCCATCTTTCGCCTACAGTGGCGATTTAGGGGGGGGGGTGTGGGGCGCCCCCCCCCCCCCCCCGCCCGCCCCCCCCCCCCCCCCCCCCCCCGCCCCCCCCCCCCCCCCCCCCCCCCCCAACTGTTGCACTAATAAAATGGATTCTAACTACACACGTTTCTGAGTAATAAGCCTCGAAACGTCCGGGGAAAAAACCCTATGCGGGAAAAAAACCCTAATGCGGGGAAAAAAACCCTACCACTTTTTTCGGCTGTTCTATTATCAGTGAGTATAAACTCAATTCCATCGTGTTCTACAACTCTTAGGCTGCAGTATGGACTAAGAAAACCGTTTCTCCGACACCCATGTGACTCACAATAAATCTTCAAAAATCGACCCTTTTTGGCAGAAATGACTTCTGCCCAAATATGCATTTTTTTAGTATTTAAATGCATTAAAAAAGATTTTTGCACTTATTATGTTAGAAACGGTGGCCAACCACCGCCCGCGTCTACCATTCTTGGATTTAGGTGGTACGCAGCAGCTAAAGCCTAAATATTCCAAAAAATGCCAAATTTTGGTGAAACATCACCAAAACAGGTTTCGTACGGGGTGTCGGGGTATGGGCCAAAAAAATAAATTCCAGATTCGTGTTCAGGACACAAAACTACCCCTAGAGACAAGTTTTTGAGAATAGTCGAAAAAAAATTTTTTGACCCCAAAAGTGCAAAAGGGTCCCGAGTCCCCTTAGGGAACACCCTCGGGGGGCAATCGGTGGGGCAATGGGTATTAATATGATATGTTCGCAAGTTCACAATCCATATTACACGCAAAAACTTAAACTATCATGAAAAACAAATAGCAAACCTAATTATTCTACTGTGAAGTTACGTACGCGCATACATGACATACAGCCAACCGGGGGGGGGGGGGTACCGTCTAGGGGACTATTCAACATCTGAGCAAGAAAGTTATAATGTCAGTGAATTCACAGCATATGGGTTAATATTCGTATACAAAACGATAGACCTCCAGCTGTAACCACGATAGCTCCACTGCCCGTAGCGAACCTACCCCCGTAATACACGTGGCAGGGGGTATGGGCATGCCCTGGGGCTTATAGGCCGAAATTAAAAAAAAGCCCATGTTAGTTTCTATTCCACTACTGTACCACCTAACATGCAAAAGATCATGACTGGCCGTTTTGCGCAACTTCTTAAAAAGTGTGCTAAACTTTTTCGTACTTTCATTTTTAGACCCCAAAAAAAGGGGTTTCCCCCCTCCCAGCACAGCCTCGCACGGAAACACCCGAGCAAAACCATTTTTTCCGTGTCTATTGCAGGCTATACGAAATGTGAAAAACCAAAAAAGGTGTCGCTCGGATGAACTACCGGCGAGAAAAGTTCTGGGAAAAAAAAGAGCTAAAGTCCGTCAATTTTGGGGGGTCCCCGGGGGTATCTCAGAAAATACTTGACCGATCCGGCTGAAATTTTGCCAGCACTTAGGTACTGCCAAGGGGGGCGCGTTGCGCCCGAAAAAGGAGAGAAAAAAAAAAAAAAAAAAAAAGGGCAAAAGAGAAAAGACCAAAAAAAAAAAAAAAAAAATAGAAAAAGGAGAAAAAAAAAAAAAACAAAAAAGAAAAAAAAAAATGTACACACACAAAATTTCGTGTAAAAGCTCTTCTATATTTTGAGCTACAAAAAATTCAAATTCTCAAAATCCGCAATAGTGCTAAATTTTCCTATTCTAGGGTTGGGGGTTATCGCGCCAACCCTGATTAGCCGCGTGTACTGGAAACAAAATGACAGGTTATATACGTTTCAATGCATGGCACACATTTAGGTAAGATATTGGTCTACTTAATGCAAAACACCGCTTGTGATTCGAATTTGTAAACGCTGAGCTATGGCTTTCCAAACAACACGTAAAAACGCAATTACCCCTTTATATATGCCCATGTTGAGAAAAATTTTGGTTTTGCTAAAATTCTTTCAAGTTTCAAGCTGCTCTCAAAAGTGTGAAAATTATCCTTAAATCAAGAAAAATATAGTATATAAAAAATGACAAAATGACCTGAAATGCATATATATACATAAAATACTGTATATATATATATATATATATAATATATATATATATATATATATATATATATATATATATATATATATATATATGATATATTATATATTTACAAAACTTGAAAAATATAGACTGCCGAAAACAACGAAAACGAAAAAATCTGATTACAAAAGGTTAAAAAACAGTGAATACAAATACAAGCTATATGTATTAAAGCAAACTATAAGTGATTTAAGAGTGATTTAAGAGTTTTTAAGATTATCTTAATTCACTCTTAAAACAGTCTAAAACACTCAAAACTCAGCCAGGAGACATTTTAGAGTGTTTTAAGAGTGATTTAAGAGTTTTTAAGATTATCTTAATTCACTCTTAAAACAGTCTAAAAACCTGCAAAACTCAGCCAGCAGCCATTTTAGAGTGTTTTAAGAGTATTTAAGACTAATTTTAGATTATCTTAAATCACTCTAAAACTAGTCTTAAATTACTCTGAAACAATCTTAAAAGTTTTAAGACCATTTTAAGAGTCATTTTTCAGTTTTATTTCAAATCTTAAAACACTCTAAAATTGGTCTAAAATATTTTTAGACTGTTTTCAGATAATCTGAACTTGGTCTAAAACGTTCTCGTCTTCCGGCCCAATCTAAAAATGGTCTAAATTTAGTCTTAAAAATTTCAGACCAAATTTAGACCAAATTAAGAGTGGCGGTTTTCCTGTGCTGCATCACAAAAACATTAATTGGGCAAACTCTTGAAAAGTAAAGAACAGTACAAAACACTAAATACAACAAAATATACATAAATAGCAGCTGTATAAAAATAAAGCCACAAAAGATGTACAAAATTGCGCCAATTAGAGTATATATACACTCAAAGTATAAAATACTTTTTCAAATATTCGAACTACAACTACGTATATACAACCTGAAAACGAAAACATAAAAAAGTTTTCCGGAAAAATCAGGAAACTGTGGCAAACCGCAAATTTAGAAAATCACCTAAAAAATCCGAAGAAGTTTTCAGAAAAACCCAGACATTTTCCTGAAAAAACCCAGAAATTTTCCGAAAAAAACCCGGAAATTTTCCGGAAAAAACCCGGAAATTATCCGGAAAAAACCCGGAAATTTTCCGGAAAAAACCCAGAAATTTTCCGGAAAAATTAATTTCCGGATTTTCTCGGTTCGGAAAAAACCCGGAAATTTTCCGGAAAAAAACCGGAAATTTTTTAATTTCCGGAAAATTTCCGGAAAAAGTTTTCCTGTGGTCTGGAGGCGGCAGCTCCCAGACGCAAGCGCTTTTTTAAAACTTTGAAATAAAAGTCGCAGTGAAAAAACTATTTCAGCAACAGTTTTTATTTTTTTCCTAATCCTAATGGATAAGCCATTTTGTCAATCCCTACTGCAAAAACTTTTTAACATTTTGTCAATCCCTACTGTTTTTAACATATTTTAACATGTTATTAACATGGTTTTAACATCTTTTAACATGTAGTGTTAAAAACATGTTAAAAAATTTTAATTTTAACATCATTTTAACATGTTTTTTCTCAACAAATTCACAAATTCAAATATAAACATTATTTCAACATATGTTAAAAACATGCTAAAAGTATGCTAACAAATTTAGCATGATTTTAACATGTTTTTTTGCATCTTTTTCGCATATTCTAAAAAGATACGAAAAAGATGTTAACTTAAGGGGGCGCTCCTGAAATGTGGGTTTTGGCCACTATTTTAAAAACGCGCAAAAATAAACATGCCTCGTAAGAACAAAAGTTGATCAGAAGTGAATTTCCTTCAATTTGATGTACATATCACATTAAATTTTTTTGAACATTTTTGAGCAAATTTCGTCAACAAAAATAGATTTTCACAGAAATGCCTTCACAAGCCAGTGCATTTACACGTATGTAATGAATTTGAAAGGCTGAAAAACACTAGCAATTGTGTTTTACTGAAGCGTAATTAAAATTTTTGGTGTTTTATTGAGTGTGGTATAACTTTTTTGAGAGCTAACGCAATACTTTCTGCATGAGACAGAAATATAGTGCGTGTGAATACAAACGCAAATTTTCGGCTTGCGATTTTAAAAAATTGGCTCAACGAAAAGAGTTAAAATTTGGCATATAAATGCATCTTGTCATCTCCGAGCGGTCGCAAAATTTGATTTTTGGCAAATCGATAGTATCTAGAAAATTTAGCAAAATTAATATTTTTCAAAAATCGCGATTTTAGTGTTTTTCGATATATCAATCATATTCATCAAAAATGACTTTTTGCGACCGCTCGATCACGTTGAGGCGAGCAAAATGAGCTATTGATTGTGCAACAGCTACTTACTTGCGAAGAGAAATCGCAAGCCGAATTTCCACTCACGTTTGGTCTACAGTGAATGCTAATTTGTATCAATCAACTTCATTTTTTGTATTTAGGCATACTTTTGCACCAGCTTGCCATTGTGTATTTAAGATTGGCCCCAAACTGCCGTTTTTTGAAAAGTCACATTTCAGGAGCGCCACCTTAAATCTATGATAAAAGTTAGGCCGTGTTTACATTGAGCTTTTATCAGCTGCTCGAGCAGCTGGGAAAAAGCTGGAGCAGCTGAAAAAATGCTGGAGCAGCTGAAAAAAGCGGATAAGTATGGCGGTCACTATAGACTAGCTGCTCCGTTGCTATGACAACGCTGCAGTTCCCGCATTTTTTCAGCTGCTCCGGCTTTTTTTCAGCTGCTCCAGCTTTTTTCCAGCTGCTCGAGCGGCTGAAAAAATGCTGGAAACGTCGAAAAAAAAGCTGCTCAAGCAGCTGAAAAAAAGCTCAATGTAAACACGGCCTTAGCATAAATTTAACATGTTTTTAACATGTGTTAAAAACATGTTAAATTTAGGCTAAAAGCTAAAAGCTATGCTATTTATGCTATCTTTTTAGAACATGCAAAATAGATGCAAAAAACATGTTAAAATCATGCTAAACTTTTTAGCATACTTTTAGCATGTTTTGTATGTTAAAATTATCTTAATTTTAAGCGAATTTGATGCGAAAAACATGTTAAAATGTTAAAATTTTTTAACATGTTTTTAACACTATTCAATAAACATGTCAAAAGATGTTAAAACCATGTTAATACCACGTTAAAATATGTTAAAAACATGTTAAAAGCATGTTAATCGAAAGTGCAAAAAACATGTTAAAAACATTCAAACACTTTCTTCTTGTGTAGGTGCTGCATAACGCACTCACACATACAAAGTTTTAATAATAAAAGATCATAACAAGGAACAGAATAAACTACAGAGCTGCAGGGGTCTGGGGGCGGCAGCCCCCAAAAAAATTGATAAATTTTTTATTTTTAGGCCAAATTTGGTCAATTGGAAATTTTCTTATGAGTTGGCCAAAAGGGGGGGGGGGTCGGCCCTTGGCTCCCAGGGGGGGCCAAAAACGCTAAACGGGGGCCAAAATCGCTGAGGGGGCCAAAATTTACCCACAGGTAAAGTCAAACTTTAACCTTACCCACAGTTTAACTTTAACCTTACCCACAGGTAAAGTTAAACTTTAACCTTACCCACAGGTAAAGTTAAATTTCAACCTTACCCACAGGTAAAGTTAAACATTAACCTTCCCCACAGGTAAAGTTAAATTTTAGCCTCACCCACAGGTTAAGTTAAACTTTAACCTTACCCGCAGTTTAACTTTAACCTTATCCACAGTTTAACTTTAACCTTACCCACAGGTAAAGTTAAATGTTAACCTTACCCACAGGTAAAGTTAAACTTTAACCTTACCACAGTTTAGCTTTAACCTTACCCACAGGTAAAGTTAAAGTTTGACCTTACTCACAGGTAAAGTTAAATTTTAACCTTACCCACAGGTAAAGTTAAACTTTAACCTTACCCACAGGTAAAGTTAAATTTTAACCTCACCCACAGGTAAAGTTAAACTTTAGCCTTACCCACAGTTTAATTTTAACCTTACCCACAGCTAAAGTTGAATTTTAACCTTACCCACAGGTAAAGTTAAACTTTAACCTTACCCACAAGTAAAGTTACATTTTAACCTCACCCACAGGTAAAGTTAAACTTTAACCTTACCCACAGGTAAAGCTATATTTTAACCTTACCCACAAGTAAAGTTAAACTTTAACCTTACCCACAGGTAAAGTTAAACATTAACCTTACCCACAGTTTAACTTTAACCTTACCCACAGGTAAAGTTAAACTTTAACCTCACCCACAGGTAAAGTTAAACTTTACCTTTCCCACAGTTTAACTTTAACCTTACCCACAAGTAAAGTTAAACTTTAACCTTACCCACAGGTAAAGTTAAACATTAACCTTACCCACAGTTTAACTTTAACCTTACCCACAGGTAAAGTTAAATTTTAACCTTACCCACAGTTTAACTTTAACTTTACCCCGTATTCTAAGAATTTACCTTTACCCTCTGGTAAACTTTAACTTTACCCTTACCCACAGTTTAACTTTAACCTTACCCACAAGTAAAGTTAAACTTTACCCTTACCCACAGTTTAACTTTAACCTTACCCACAAGTAAAGTTAAACTTTAACCTTACCCACAGGTAAAGTTAAACATTAACCTTACCCACAGTTTAACTTTAACCTTACCCACAGGTAAAGTTAAATTTTAACCTTACCCACAGTTTAACTTTAACTTTACCCCGTATTCTAAGAATTTACCTTTACCCTCTGGTAAACTTTAACTTTACCCTTACCCACAGTTTAACTTTAACCTTACCCACAAGTAAAGTTAAATTTTAACCTCACCCACAGGTGAAGTTAAACATTAACCTTACCCACAGTTTAACTTTAACCTTACTCACAGGTAAAGTTAAACTTTAACCTTACCCACAGTTTAACTTTAACCTTACCCACAGGTAAAATTAAACTTTAACCTTACTCACAGGTAAAGTTAAATTTTAACCTTACCCACAGGTAAAGTTAAACATTAACCTTCCCCACAGGTAAAGTTAAATTTTAACCTCACCCACAGGTTAAGTTAAACTTTAACCTTACCCACAGTTTAACTTTAACCTTACCCACAGGTAAAGTTAAATGTTAACCTTACCCACAGGTAAAGTTAAACTTTAACCTTACCACAGTTTAACTTTAACCTTACCCACAGGTAAAGTTAAATTTTAACCTTACCCACAGGTAAAGTTAAACTTTAACCTTACCCACAGGTAAAGTTAAATTTTAACCTCACCCACAGGTAAAGTTAAACTTTAACCTTACCCACAGTTTAACTTTAACCTTACCCACAGGTAAAGTTAAATTTTAACCTTATCCACAGGTAAAGTTAAATTTTAACCTTACCCACAGGTAAAGTTACATTTTAACCTCACCCACAGGTAAAGTTAAACTTTAACCTTACCCACAGGTAAAGTTAAATTTTAACCTTACCCCCAAGTAAAGTTAAACTTTAACCTTACCCACAGGTAAAGTTAAACTTTAACCTCACCCACAGGTAAAGTTAAATTTTAACCTTACCCACAAGTAAAGTTAAACTTTAACCTTACCCACAGGTAAAGTTAAATTTTAACCTAACCCACAGGTAAAGTTAAATTTTAACCTTATCCACAGTTTAACTTTAACTTTACCCCGTATTCTAAGAATTTACTTTTACCCTCTGGTAAACTTTAACTTTACCCTTACCCGCAGAATTAATTTTACTTTCACCTTACCTGTGTGTAAAGTTAGCCTAACTTTACCTGCAGGTAATTTTGAGAATACGGCCCCAAACTACCAATATCTATCAATATTATGAACCAATCACCATTTGTAATACTACTCTTAGACTGCTGTATGGATGAAAAAAATGACACACAATGACTCATGACTCACAATGATTCTTCAAAAATTGACCTTTTTAGTTTTTTTCGTTTGTTTCGACTAGGGGTGGGCGCGGTAACGATTTTTCATTACCGCATACCGCAAAAATTACCGCGGTTTTTGCGGTAATTACCGCTGTAATTACCGCAAAATTTTGCGGTAACCGCGGTAACAAAACGTCTGCGGTTACCGCAACCAACGTTTAATGTTTTCGTTAACTGCAAAATTTTGTCTCAAACGGAACATTTTGGGCCTCTGAAGGCTATTTGTGAGCCTTTTTGTCATTTGTATTTTTCAAGACAGGTATGTTATAAATAAATATATTAGTGAAGTACTTAATTTTTGGTGATGGTGAAGGTTGGTTTTTGTTTCGGGCTAATTTTCGACTTAATATTGTTCGGTTTCTTTTTATTAACATTAAAACATTACACTTAAACACTTAAGACATTACAGTTTGCCGTTACAGAATTTCATCGCATCAAAAAGTCTCGCTCTGTCACTGCTAAAAGGGAACTATTGCCGAGCATCACTTTGATAAAGTGGCAGCAAGAAATGCCTTGGAATAAATATCGGGGGTGGGGGGTGGCGTTTTTGAGCTGGAAACTATGATAGCGCAAATAGCGCAAATAGCGCCTAGGGGTGGGGGGGGGTAAAATTTCGTGCTCGTGCACGCTACCCGATATTTATTCCAAGGCATTTCTTGCTGCCACTTTTTCAAAGTGGTGCTCGGCAATAGATCCCTTTTAGCAGTGACAGAGCGAGACTTTTTGATGCGATGAAATTCTGTAACGGCAAACTGTAATGCTTAAGTGTCTAAGTGTAATGTTTTAATGTTAATAAAAAGAAACCGAACAATATTAAGTCGAAAATTAGCCCGAAGCAAAAACCAACCTTCACCATCACCAAAATTTAAGTACTTCACTAATATATTTATTTATAACATACCTGTCTTGAAAAACACAAATGACAAAAAGGCTCACAAATAGCCTTCAGAGGCCCAAAATGTTCCGTTTGAGACAAAATTTTGCAGTTAACGAAAACATTAAACGTTGGTTGCGGTAACCGCAGACGTTTTGTTACCGCGGTTACAGCAAAATTTTGCGGTAATTACAGCGGTAATTACCGCAAAAACCGCGGTAATTTTTGCTGTATGCGGTAATGAAAAATCGTTACCGCGCCCACCCCTAGTCGAAACAAACTAAAAAGGTCCATTTTTGAAGAATCATTGTGAGTCATGAGTCATTGTGTGTCATTTTTTTCATCCATACAGCAGTCTAAGAGTAGTATTACAAATGGTGATTGGTTCAGAATATTGGTAGATATTGGTAGTTTGGGGCCGTATTCTCAAAATTACCTGCAGGTAAAGTTAGGCTAACTTTACACACAGGTAAGGTGAAAGTAAAATTAATTCTGCGGGTAAGGGTAAAGTTAAAGTTTACCAGAGGGTAAAAGTAAATTCTTAGAATCAGGGTAAAGTTAAGTTAAATGGATGATAAGGTTAAAATTTAACTTTACTCTGGTTAGTAAATTAAAATTTAACTTTACCTGTGGGTAAGGTTAAAGTTTAACTTTACTTGTGGGTTAAAAGTTAAAACCGTTACCTGTGGGTGAGGTTAAAATTTAAGCTTTACCTATGGTAAAGGTTAAAGTTTAACTTTACTTGGGGGTAAGGTTCAACTCCACACTGTGGGTAAAGATGAAATTTAACGTTACCTGTGGGTGAGGTTAAAATGTAACTTTACCTGTGGGTAAGGTTAAAATTTAACTTTACCTGTGGATAAGGTTAGAATTTAACTTTACCTGTGGGTAAGGTTAAAGTTAAACTGTGGGTAAGGTTAAAAATTAACTTTACCTGTGGGTGAGGATAACTAATTTAACTTTACCTGTGGGTAAGGTTAAGTTTAACATTACCTGTGGGGTAAGGTTAAAATCTAACTTTACCTGTGGGTGGGGTTAAAGTTAAACTGTGGTAAAGTTAAAGTTTAACTTTACCTGTGGGTAAGGTTAACATTTAACTTTACCTGTGGGTAAGGTTAAAGTTAAACTGTGGGTAAGGTTAAAGTTTAAGCTAACCGTGGGTGAGGTTAAAATTTAACTTTACCTGTGGGCAAGGTTAATGTTTAACTTTACCTGTGGGTAAGGTTAAAATTTAACTTTACCTGTGATAAGGTTAAATTTTTACCTGGTAAGGTTAATGGGAATGGTGGTAAGCCAAAGTTTTAGTTTAGACCTGTGAGGTTAAGTTAAATGGCGAGAAGGTTAAATGTTTAACTTTACCTGTGGGTGAGGTTAAAATTTAACTTTACTTGTGGGTAAGGTTATAGTTAAACTGTGGGTAAGGGTAAAATTAAAGTTTACCAGAGGGTAAAGGTAAATTCTTAGAATACGGGGTAAAGTTAAAGTTAAACTGTGGGTAAGGTTAAAATTTAACTTTACCTGGTCGGTAAGGTTAAAGTTAAACAGTCGGTAAGGTTAAAGTTTAACTTTACCTGTGGGTTAGGTTAAAGTTTAACTTTACTTGTGGGTAAGGTTAAAGTTAAACTGTGGGTAAGGGTAAAAATTAACTTTACTTGAAACAAAGGTTAAAGTTAAACTGTGGGTAAGGGTAAAGTTAGAAGTTTACCAGAGGGTAAAGGTAAATTCTTAGAATACGGGGTAAAGTTAAAGTTAAACTGTGGTTAAGGTTTAAGTTTATCTTTACCTGTGGGTAAGGTTAAAGTTAAACTGTGACCAAGGTTAATGTTTAACTTTACCTGTGTGTAAGGTTAAAGTTTAACTTTTCTTGTGGGTAAGGTTAAAGTTAAACTGTGGGAAAGGTAAAGTTTAACTTTACCTGTGGGTGAGGTTAAAGTTTAACTTTACCTGTGGGTAAGGTTAAAGTTAAACTGTGGGTAAGAACGAATGTTTAACTTTACCTGTGACAAAGGTTAAATTTTAACTTTACTTGTGGGTAAGGTTAAAATATAGCTTTACCTGTGGGTAA
>JASANF010006650.1:0-10425 GCA_030248245.1 Trissonchulus sp. WLG1_4
TGTTATACCGCGAACCACGGGGCTCTTGGAGTTTGGGCCGAAAAGGCGAGGGCCAGAGGGCAGAATTGACCGTGCGCCCGAGCCCAAGTGGAACGCGCTATAACGGTGAAAACCGGGGCAAAGTGCCCTAAATCGCTCAGAAATCTGCCCTAACTAGGTCCGGGGCACACACACGAATTCCCCAACAAATAGCCACAAAGCCCTCCAAGGGCTGCTACAGTCAAAAGGCCCTAGGAAGCCCTAAGGAGGCAATTTATAGGTTCAGAATTTTATTTTAAAAATGAAACTTTTATTTATTATAAAATTAACAACACATTTTATAACAAGAGAAAATAACAAAAACTAACTCAAAAGCACAGGCCTAGCTCAGGGGACCTAGCCCTAGCTCTCACTGGCGCGCACACCTAACTACCTAGCCCCTGTTCCAGCGTGAGCGCGCCTCCCCCCTTCTTCTTGAAAATCTGTGACTGACTTGAGCCAGTCACACAAGAGTAGAATATATAATTTTGCAAAGCGGCCAGTTTGAACTCAGGCTACGTCCCCCTTTCCGAAACAACATCCAGAATAATAAACAAATTAAAATAATAATTTTAAATATTAAATTTAGATCCTATTATTAACGCGAAAAATACAATTTATAAAAGTTTGTATAAAAACAAGACACAAAAAACAAAAAAAAAAACCCCCCCCCCCCGCTAAAAGTCTAT
Source organism: Trissonchulus sp. WLG1_4 (assembly GCA_030248245.1). Lineage (NCBI taxonomy): Eukaryota > Metazoa > Nematoda > Enoplea > Enoplida > Ironidae > Trissonchulus > Trissonchulus sp. WLG1_4. The sequence continues at coordinate 708 of JASANF010006650.1, forward strand.
TCACACGACACGTCATTGCTCAAAAACGCGTAAGCCTACAATTTAGGTATATTAAAGCGCTGGCAGCCTTTCTATTGTTATAAAAACTATGGAGCAGAAGGCGGAGCGCTTATTCATGCGCAAATACCGCCAATTTGAAAAGTACGTAAAATACGTAACATGGCGAACTGTGACGTGTGAATAGATGCATTTAAACGCGGTTTTAGACTAATTTCGACATTCTCTTGTTGCGGAAAAGTCTGCCCCAAGTAGGGGGTAGCCCTAGTGATACAACACAACAATTCTTCAAAAAGTGAAGCCCTCTGGTCACGTGACGATGCTCGAATAGTCTAATCTGATTGGCTCAGCGCTCGAGGCAAGTGCTGTATGTAAACGCTCGTCTCTGCTTTGTACGTGGCACGTGCGTACTTTTTCCAAGGTCCGTTTTCTCTAGAAATTTAAATTTTGTTAACTAATAAACATATACACCCCCCAGGGTTGGCAAGTCTCGGGTTTGCAACCGAGACCGAGACCGAGACCAGCCCTTGGGGGACCTTTTTTCAAGTTTCCATTTTAAAAATTTGAGATAGTTTGAAATGTAAAAAATTTGTGATTAAGTTACAAAAAAGTGACCATTAGGTTGTATGAGTGCATGACTTGCGACGTAGAGAGAAACGTAACATTGTAAACGACCGGATGCATGAGAGTAAGTGATTGACAGCCGGACCCGGAGAATACATAGGATTATTTTCCTATTATTTATTCTGTCAACTTTTTGTATTTTTTAATAAGTTTCGCACACTTCCTCGCATACCATAGGGTGTTTTATAGTGCCTTACACACATTGGCATTTTGGCAGTCTGACTCAGGTGCCAGCTTAGAATCGTCCGTGCTGGAGCAGTCGTGCTACTGTCAGAAGTTCTTATGCGAGCACCATCACGTACCAGAAGAGTTTCTCCCGCTGGCACAGTTATGTGGGGAACAGGTTTGATGCCCCAACCACGCCATAGCCCAAAACTCTTTCGATTGTGCCTAGGTTTTTTATATACTTACCGTTTTGACATGCGTTGAGAGGTTGGGGCTCAAGAAAATTAATTAAACTGCCGTAAATTAAATTAATTAAACTTCGTAAAGTTGCAAAAGCCCGCAAATTTTTAATTACAATTTAATTCAATTTTAATTTAATCAGCTACGAAGTTAGCACTTTGGTAAATGATGGTCAGTATTTTTACTGTTTAACATATGCTTGAGACGTTCCACATACAAAAGCTAAGTCAGACAAACCTTCTAGCTCAAACTTTAACTAATAGCTTGATGTACAAAGTTTAAACTTGAAGTCAGTTTGACGAATGCCGGTGAACTGACAGGTCTGCAGCAGACAGTTGTGACCATTTCATGCTTGGAATTCTATTTGGAAATTTACATATTGTAAAAAAAGTCTCCGTGATTTTAAAAAATTTTGAAAACCTCCAGTTTCATCTGAAATACCGAGACCACCCTATGGCAGGTCTCGGTTTTCCTACCGAGACCGAGACCGAGACCGAGACCGAGACCAGCCCAGTCTCGGGTTTTTTACGAGACCGAGACCGAGACCGAGACCGAGACTGCCAACCCTGACACCCCCCCCACCCGCACGAGACCGAGTAGTAAAATAGTAGAGTACATAGTTCAGAAGTTCATGATATAGATATAAAAGTTTCAGTGATATCAGCGTCTTTTAATTTGATGAACGATTTTTGACTGAATCCGATTTTGTGCCAAAAATTTCAAATAAATTAATTTTTGACATTGTGTTAAATTTCTAGCTAAGTCTAATATAATTATCTTCTAACCCCCTATGTTTGGGTATACGTCAGGGAAACTCAGGGTGATTTGGCGAAAAAATGCCTTTTTCCGACTTATTCCTCCGTAAGGGTTTTAACCAGTGGCGTATCCAGGATTTCGCAAAGGGGGGGGGGGGGGGCTGCGACCGGGGGGGGGGGTGCGGAGCAACCGGGAGCCACCTTACCTCGGGGCGGGGGGGGTGGGTGGGGAGCAATGGGAGCCACCGCCGCTCAAAGGGGGGTGCTCAAACCGCAGAGGGGGGGGGGGCTGCAGCACATCCCCAGCCCCCCCCCCCCCCCCCCTAAATACGCCACTGGTTTTAACACCAACAATTTCACGTAGATTTTAATTAAAAGGGACGACAGCTATTTTTGGGGCTAGAGATCAGATTGGCGGCTTGGCTGACGATGGGCGTTCTATATTTTTATTAGATGATAAAATGGGAAGCAAGTGGCAGCCGAAAATAATTTCCCACTAATCTTTAGTTTCATCGTTGCGGAACTTGGGGGTTAGACAAGGTCAATTTATTTATGCATGGCGTGACCAGTAGCAGCCGATGGGCCTTTTGCTCAATCAATCGTGGTCACAGAGTGCTTCCGGAAAACTTGGAAAGACATGAAAAAGTTTGCCTACTGCGTCGTGAGGGATACAGCCAGGAAGAAGTTGAGGTCAGTGGCACCAGTGGTTTGGTGATTTTTGAGCACAGCAGCAGTCAGCTGCAAAATATTGTTTTTTGTCACTCGTGGGGTCGAGTTGGACTGTGGCAAAATTCCAGAATGGCAAAAACTTAGTCTTTTTTGACAGGCCGTAGATAAATATAATTCAATTTATCACGGATTAAACGTCTGGTCTAAATCGATTCTATTTTCTGAGGGGGCAACCTTTTTCTTACACACAACACAACCTTTATTTTATTTTTTAATTTTCTATTCTAGCAGATCACCAATGAGATCGGGTGGGACTGGAATCCTCAACAGTTGCTTTCTGGTAACTATTTCGTTTTAGCATAAAAAATATTGCGGACTTTTTGCGTATAACGTCCCATCTCACTTTGATACGGCTTTGAAAAGGCTTGTGGATTACATATGTGTTGCTGCTCTGTTTATTCGGCGCCTATGTACGCTGTGAGCACACATGTGCAGCTGAGGTAACTGGGATGGGGAAGAGGGGCGGGGCTGCTACGCAAAAAATTGTCAAAAATTTCACCTATTGATTTAGTGGGGTGAAAGGCCGATCTGTGGTTGGGGTGGCGGGGCAGGTCAGTAGTTGGACTGGGATGGGGGTGGAGAGAGGGCGAACCCCCAAGCCCATGTTTGGTCTATGACCCTTGAAAATTATATATTTTTTATGTTACTGTAGTTTATATATTTGTGTTTCAGGACTACCTCTGACTCATGCGCAGTATATCTGCCGCTATAGCGTCAATCAGAGACGGGAAATCTACGACGAAGCCGTGAGACGATGGAAAACGAGTCCACAACCTGTCGGCTTTGTGCCCGTTTCCGAAATGACCACCTTCAGTCAGCAAATGAATCAACGACTTCAAGGTAAACACTGGCCATAATAATATAGCAGGCGGGGTAAAAAAACCCGCATTTTCATATTTCGTCATGTAGCTCATAGACTATATATACGTTTTCACGGGAAACCAAAAAAATCTGTCGTAGGCCTGGCCTAACCTTGCTCTAAACGCTGGGTCCGGTTTCATTTCGCTATCTCTTACCGTTTTTTGGCGGGAAGCCAAAAACTTGCCGGGGAAAAAAACCCATGTGGGGAAAAAAACCCACCCCATAAATCACCCGAAAAGTGTGTTAGCGGTAGTTTTTCAACGCTATGGCACGCATTCGGAGTAGTAGAGGCCGCTGATACCAAAACTATACGCAGATTTGCTATGGGATCCCAGGGACACAAGTTTGAAAACTGCCCATCGCCGCCCATTATAAAATTTTCAGATTTGAAAACAAAACATCTTTATTTCGCCTGAAAACGTTGAAAACTACTAGATTCAAATGCGTGCAATATTTGCACTTTATGGCTGCTTTTTACGCCATCGACGCTCTGTGGGGGGTACCGTAAGTGGTTGTGACTGGTCGTGACGGTCATAATTTAATTTTATTCGGTTATTTGGCGTTTAAACAGGAGAAATTAATAGGTTATAATTAAAAACATACCAAAAACTGGCAATAGTACCAGAAAATACTACTTTCCGCCGCAAAGGGGCCTCAAAATGACAAAGTCTGGCTCGCATCTCTTAATGCTGAGAAATGAGACTCCAAAAATCACCTCCCTTGGAGCCATGTTGGGTCAAAAATGGGGGGGTCCAATTGGGTGGGGTTTTTTCCCCGCCTGCTATATGTTGTCTACGGGGGATGGGCGGGCCCCCCAACATCGAGCAGCCGGGGGGGGGGGGACAAAAATGCGTATAAATGGCACATTAGGCCAAACTCAGGCTATTTCCCGCATAGGGTTTTTTACCCTGGAGCAGGGTTTTTTTTCAAATCCGAGACTGCGTCCATTTTGCGTCCCGTTCAAAAAAATTGCGTCCCACAAAATGACAGTGCGTCCAGGTGGGACCGTGCTTTTTATAGGTATATTCAATACGTTATTCACGTATTAATTCTCGGTGACGGACCCTCGCCATTCGCCAATAACAGTAGCGTAGCCACAAAAATTTTAAAACTAGAATTCTTTCTAGAATTTTTGGAATGACGTGTAAAATGCACGTTTTGGAAATTTGACAACTTGAAATTGAATTCCAAACGCCAGATTACCAAGTCGCTAAGTTGCAGAGGTCTGGGGACAGGAGCCCCCACGACAAAATTCGGAGTTTCGGACACTTATATAATTTTTACGCAGACTTTAGTCAATTAGAGACGTATCGGAAATTTTTCCGGCGGTGTCATTAAAAACAAACAAGAGTGTACGAAAGCCGTGTTTAACTTTTAAATTTAGGGACTAGTGTTAGTCATAACACTATGTAATCATAACTAATGATAATTATATGGGTTTTAAACCATACATGTAACAGCACCGAAATTTTGGGTACCCCTCCCCTCCCCTTGGTGGGACCCCCCTCCCCTGCGTCAACTCATTTTTGACCCCCCTCCCTCCCCAAAATGACGCAATTTTTACCTTTTTCGACCAAAAAACACCGATTTTGACAATTTTTGGCAAAAATTTGGGTAAAAATTGCTTAAATTTTCCGAAAAAATGCTAATTTTTTCAAATTTTGGCCAAAATTTTACTCCCGCCGGGACCCTCCCCCCTCTTTCACCCCTGGCGGGACCCCCCCTCCCTCCCCCGGGACCGAATTTTGGGGGGGGGTCTTCCCCCCCCATCCCCCCCCCAACTACCTGTATGTTTTAACCTGTTATCGTAACCATTATTGTAGCTGTCGTTCAAGCTTGAATCGTTAGAGACCAGGGAAAATTTTACATATTTGGTAGTTTCGACGCAATTTTGGAAATTTTTTCAATAATTTAATAATTTATTGATTGTGAAAATTGTGAAAAATTACACAAAACTCTCAGGACAGCTCCATAAATTTAAATATATATATATATATATATATATATATATATATATATATATATATATATATATATATATATATATATATATAAATGTCACAATCGTTGCTTTTTGGCCAGAAAGTGTAAAAAATGCGTTAGTCTTAATCCTGTATAGTGGTGCCGGAAAAAAACCCTATTTTCAACTTTTCGGGTCGTCCTGTGCTCCACATAAATCGGATCCATTAATGCTCGTGGCTGTTATAACGGCCATCTTTCGCCTAACTGTTGCACTAATAAAATGGATTGTAACCACTCACGTTTCTGAGTAATGAGTCTCGAAACCTCCGGGAAAAAAAGCCCTATGCGGGAAAAAAACCCTAATGCGGGGAAAAAAAACCCTATCACTTTTTCTGGTTGTTCTATTAGCAGGGAATATAAACACAATTTCATCGTGTTCTACAACTCTTAGGCTGCAGTATGGACTAAAAAAACCGTTTCTGCGACATCCATGTGACTCACAATGATTCTTCAAAAATCGACCCGTTTCGGCAGAAATGACTTCTGCCCAAATAGGCATTTTTTCCGTATTTAAAAGCATTAAAAACAGATTTTTGCGCTTATTACGTGAGAAACAGCGGACAAACACCGCCCGCGTCTATCATTCTTGGATTTAATTGGTACGCAGCAGCTAAAACCTAAATATTGCAAAAAATGCCAAATTTTGGTGAAACATCATCAAAACAGGTTTCGTAAGGGGTGTCGGGGTATGGCCCAAAATGACAAAAAACGACGTTTTGCGGCCGAATAAACGGTTTTAATGAACTCTACGCATGTTGTTAGCCCAGATGAACTAACTTTAGTAGCAACAATGGGTGAGTTTAGCAAAAAAATGCCGCCAAACAAAATAGGTTTTTTTTCCCCGCAATAGGGTTTTTTTTCCCGCACAAACTTTGACCAGTCACTGGTCAACCACAGCGTTTTTCACGGTTTTCGAGCTTCAGAAGTATAGAGGAAAGGTAACTCTCTTGAAAAATGCAAACGGCGTTGGTCAAAAGTGTTTTTGTGAAAAATTATGACAAGTCAAAAATTTGGAAAATTTTGTCACTTTGGAATTTTTCAACATGCAAAATTTTGAAATTTTATAAAAAACGCTACAGGCCTCAAAACTGCACAGAAATTGGTGTGGTAAGTCAGTTTGGGATGCGCTTTCCACCTGCATACTCAAAAAGGTCCTATGCGTGAGGTTCGGCCAGGAAGCACTAGGGTTTTTTTCCCCGCAAAACGCGTAGGGTTTTTTTCCCCGCACCACTATATAGGCGGGATAATGCAATAATAATATTAATAATAATAAAGTCTACGGCGTTAAGTAACAAAAGTAAGTCTGCGAAAAAAATAAACACAGGGCGTATCCGAAATTCTTTTTGGCCAGGCAATAAAAACCAAAGGTGGGACTCTTGTGTAAGAAATTAATGGGAAAAAATTTCGGGTGAGGGAGTTCTCTCCGTTAGCAACCCCTGAGTACGACTTTGCTAGAAACGATACACTAAAGAGTGTACTGAGCTACATACATGTAGTTGGGGGGAAGACCCTTCCCCCCAAAATTCGGTCCCGGGGGAGGGAAGTGGTCCCGGCAGGGGGAAAAGAGGAAGGAGGCGCCCGGCGAGATTGAAATTTTGACCAAAATTGGAAAAAATCGGCATTTTTTTGTGAAATTTTAGCGATTTTTACCAAAATTTTCACCATGCACCAATGCACCCATATACACATATGGGCCCTGAGTTGTAGGGCCCTGAGGACGGTAGCTTCCAGAAGAATTTTAGAAATTTTTAGAGCAAATTTGGTCGATTGGAGACGTTTCAGAAATTTTTTACAATTCAGACACCAGCACCTGTTCATGGCCTTTATATTTGGGGATCTTTTAGTCAGATTAGAAAAAAATCACTGCGTCCAGTTTGCGTCCCGCTAAAAAAATTGCGTCCAGCTGAATGTCATTGCGTCTGGGGCCTGTTGCTCAACTTTTCAAGTCTTACAATTGTAACAATTGTAAGTGCAAAATCAGGTGATTCGTTACGAATTCATTATATAAATTCATTACGAATCACCTGATTTTGCACTTACAATTGTTACAATTGTGAGATTTGTAAAGTTGAGCAACAGCCCCCTGCTGGACGCACTGTGGGACGCAAAAAAAACATGCCCTGGAGGGTTCGAGGCTTTTTGCTCAGAAACTTGAGTAGTTAGAATCTATTTTAATTTTTTTATTTTATTACATTTTTTATTTTATTACATTTTATTAGTTCAATAGTCAGGCGAAAGATAGCCGTTATAACAGCCTCGAGCATTAATGGATCCAATTTATGTGGAGCACAGGACGAACCGAAAAGTTGAAAATAGGGTTTCCCCCACAACTATACTGTAATATATAAGTTTATTTACATTTGTTTATTTTATTTACTATGTAACATGTAAAAAAATACTGAAGTACAGAAAAGTAGCTAGTGCGTAGCAACCGAGGGCACTGGATTATAAGATGATGCAATTTTGTGCTGAATAGTGTAAAACTTAGTAGCATTATTATTGGATTATATACTAGTTTTAGTTTTGTTATTCTTTTTTTCAGAGAAGTTAGACGCTTTGATTAGTGTGACGAAACAATCTCAGATTCAGACTTATGGAAGTAAGAGGAGACCCAGGTCTTACCGCGGGGTGAAGCGAATCACGGCTTCGAAAAATTACCGAGAGGTTATTTTTGATTTGTATTTATGCTAAATTAGTTATTCTTTTTTTAGTTTATATAGCATTTTGTCGTGTATAAATTAGGGATGTCGCGGATATCCGCATCCGCATCCGCATCCGCGGATGATCCGCAACTTTTTGACATCCGCATCCGCATCCGCATCCGCAAAAATTTGATGCGGATGTGCGGATGTTGCAGATTCGTCAGATGCCACTAAAAATGTGGGAAATCAGACAGCAATTTTAAATTTTGTGCATGTATACGCCAGTATTAGCTCTTAAAACAGTTAAATGAAACATCATTCTGGGTTTTTTGCCTCATTGTTGGTTGCAAATTGCTCTTTTCTAAAGTAGGTTTCACACTTTCACTATATGGTTAAGAATGTTTGATATTGCGGACATTCGAACAAAGTTCTGCATTTTTGAGAGTCATGAGTCATGTAAAAGTATTTTTGGATGAAGTTTGATTTCCAGCTGAAATTTACATACTACAAACTTCTAACCTACTCTATTCGAAAAAGCGTTCAATTTTAATTGACCTCCCCTAGGTTTGGAGGATATAGGGGGACTCCGGATTATTAGGCGAAAAATGCTGTTCCACTGCTTCCAGTGCTCCGACTGATTCCACCCCTAAGGGACGTTTTAACACCTACATGCTATTTGTAGTATTTCACGCATTTTTTGGCAAAAAAAATTGTAAAATTTCGGCTCATAACTTGTCTAGAAAGTAGAACACATTCCAAAAAGATCCGCATCCGCATCCGCATCCGCGCGGATGTCAAGAGTCGACATCCGCATCCGCATCCGCATCCGCGGATGTCAAAAAAGTGACATCCGCGACATCCCTAGTATAAATATTAGTACACACAGTTAACTGCATCAAGTCGGATTGTGAGAAGTTGTACTGCCGATATAATTTTATACTTCTCAGGCTAAATTTGTAATCTATTTTTAGGTTTTGCGGCATATTGTGAATTTTTGCTCCGAGGGTTTGGGTCCGTCCAGATCTAAAGCGCCACAAGTGTCTGTTGATACTGTGCAGGAACTAAATAAACCGCCACTTCAGTTTGAGTAAGTTTTTTAGCTTATATATATATATATATATATATATATATATATATATATATATATATATATATATATATATATATATATATATATATATATATATATATATATATATATATATATATATATATATATATATATATATATATATATATATATATATATATATATATATATATATATATATATGTATATATCTGTGGCGGATCCAGGAATTTATTTCGGGGGGGGGGCTCGACCCTCCCCCTCGACCATTACAAATATAATGCAATACAAATTCACAGGTGCGGGGGTCTGGGGGCGGCAGTCCCCAGAAGCTAGGCACCCTTACCGTTTTTTACCCCGGGATATGCTAGAAAATCTGCAACTTTTATCAAAACACACAGTTGCGGGGGTCTGGGGGCGGCACCCCCCAGAAGCTGAGCACCTTTTCTGTTTTTGACCCCCGGGATATCCTCTAAAATCTGTAACTTTTATCAAAACACACAGTTGCGGGGGTCTGGGGGCGACAACCCCCAGAAGCTGAGCACCTTTTCTGTTTTTGACCCCGGGATATCCTCTAAAATCTGTAACTTTTTATCAAAACACACAGTTGAGCA
>JASANF010006652.1:0-72945 GCA_030248245.1 Trissonchulus sp. WLG1_4
GTGTTTGTACTTAAAATTACTGTTTAGTAAAAGTTTATGCTTTGAATTAATGTTTAGTAACTGTTTGTACAAAAAATAACTTTGGGTTCAGTGTTTGTACTGAAAAACTAAAGTTTATTAATCTTTTGCACTTGAAAATTCGTGTTTAGCAGCTTCATGAAGGAAAACGTGAAGTTTGTACTAAAAAACGAAGGTACGAAGGTTTACGAAGTTTTTAAGCTTAAAAAATAACTGTTTGCACAAAAAATATCTTTAGACGAGCTGTTTGAAAAGTTTATGAAGGTTCGTGATAAAAACGAATGTGTGCTAGGTATCTATGCTTAAAATTTAAAGTTTAGAAGCTGTTTGTTCAAAAAATAACTGTAAAAAACTAAGAGTTTTCTAACCGTTTAGTGTAAAACTTCAACTCTATGTCTATGTGTTGCTATATACTAAAGCTGACTAGAAACTAAGACCTAAGTTAATTTAGTCTAAGTTTACGGCCAGCACCTAATCCGATTCCGACATGGACGATGGGTTCGTGGCAAATGACGAGAGGTGTGCTCCCTTAGAAAGCTCGTAGTAAACTTTCATCTACTTAACCACCCCGTAAATCCCTTTTAATGAGCACAGTCCTTCCTGTTTTCTTCCCTTACTACCACCGCCATGAAGGTCGCCGACTCCATACCACGAGGTTAGCCGTAGGCTAGGTACCAGCGTGCACAGGTCCGAAGACCGTCTGATACCCTGGAGTCCTACTCCTGTAACTTGCTTAAGGTTACAAGAGACCCTAACTCAAGACACGGCTGCACACGGCAACAAAGTGCTGTAACATTCCTCCAAGCTTTGGGCCGGCTTTGGTGAGCTACCGTTGAACGGTGGAGCAATGCCAATGTGATGTTGTATTGCCTATCGCCCAGCCGAAGGGAATGGAAAGTGGGGACATTTGTGCAAGAGTCGCATAGCAGGAATGTTACACCATGTCTATGCATTTTAAGTTTAAATCGTTTTAGTATTAAATCTATTAAGACTTAATTTAAATTATTTGAATATTTTAATTTTTAATAAATAGTAAAACCTACACTGGGTCCAGGTTCTTCCTAGGTTGTAGTCATCGGAAGCAGGGGATGTTGTTTTTTCAGGTGCCGACTTAGCGCATCTTTGCGTGTGAACGTGCTAGAGCATTTGGGGCATTGAAACGCACCCATAACAGCAGTTTCTGAAATGAAAATTCCACAAATTTTAGCTTTTATTGATAGAAAGTGTTATTTCAGGCTTGGCCTATACTGAAATGGCATTGGACACAATTTTTTTAAATACATAAATTTGATTGGTTGCATTTTCTCACTATTTGATTTTGATTGGATACAAATTTTAAATAGATGCATTTGATTGGATACATTTGTGCTCAGCAATTTTCATGCTGTAAGCTGATTGGCTATATTTTTGTATCACGGTGTTCATTCTGCAACCTGATTGGTTACAGTTTGCTTAGCAATGGGTTTTGATTAGTTGCTTTTCAGTGCTAGTCTACATAATCCAATCAGTTGCGGAGCTATCGCCCTAAAATTTCTGATGCTGTTAGAGTGTTTATTACAATAAATAATCTGAAATATATTAACTTTACATTCTGCTGCAAAAAGTGACTAATGACTACAGAGATTCTGTCGTACACAGAAGAGTATGAAAACAAAAGTTTGTAAGGTAAAATGTTTCTGACTTTTCTTTCACTTAATTCGCTTAAAGTTTTTTTCAAACTGTTAGGAATATGGGGAAACTTAGCTCCCTAATTGCCCGCAACGTTGGTGAGCTGGAGCTCTCCAGTGATGAGCGAGAGTGGGTGCTTCACCAAGCCCAGCAGGTGTGCAGCGGGGATATGAAGATAAAGTGGACACACCTGTCCACATTCGATGACAGGGAGGGGACAACACACAAGAACTCCCTCGGCCATCACCGGCGAAAACATGGCAACAGTTTCGTTGGCGAAGTCAGCAGCAATTTTGCTTATGCGAAATTGTGTGAAGAATTCTTCGCCGGTGCTAAAGATCTGGCGGAGAAGAAGCCGAGCTGCCCAAAGCATGATGCAGTGGACGTCAGCGCGAGGAAGATGACCATCACAGAAAATGGTTGTCATGCGAAGGTGGTCAGGCTGACGTTGACGGGTCGCTTCGCTGAGGTGGAGCAACGCTACGAGCAAATCTTCCCGCGCATCACCTGGGACCAGGCGCAGGTGGGAGCCTTGGATGGAATGCCGGTCCCCCCATTCACTCCAAACGGAGTGATTTCGAAACGCGGATTCCGCTACCGAGTCCGTCGTACACCCCGATCCAGCTGCTGTCGGGGTGTTGTGGACATCAGTTGCGATGCGGGACAGCAGCCGCGTTACATCACTTTTTTTGTGGTGTGCTATCACTGAAGGAAGGTGGTCAGACTACGATTCAACCTATTATCCCAACAGCCCTCTTTAGGGCTACCAACAATGATTTTAAAGTATTACGTACTTAAATATAGTAATGTAAAAACAGTGAAATGCCGACTCATATTGTTTCTTTCTTTCATTCCTTAGTCTGGAACGTTCGAATTTGAAAAATTTGGCGCATTTTTTTAAAATAGGCCACCATACGTGTGTGTGTTTTAGATATTTTCATTCTGTCATTCTTTATCGGTCACTGTTGCTGACCTTGTGAACTTGTGAACCTTGTGGAAGGTTATAATTAAATATCACATTTAGACATTGTGCGTGTGTGTGTGTCTGTGTGTGTGAGTGTGTGAATAAATGAAAACTTGTTTGGCTCAGACCAGTGTGGCTGACCGCTTAATAGCCACTTGGTCATTAAAGTTGATTGTTTTTTGACAAGAAGACAATTTTCAGTCTGGGAAACAGCCATTAAAGCGGCTCCTTTGGTCAGAGCAGTTGTTTGCACAACAGCTGTCTAGGTAATTTTGAATTTACCAATACAAGAACTAAAAGGAGGGGTAAGGTTAAAATTTTAATTAAAAATTAAAAAACTCGTTCATCAGCAATAATTACTGATCAAACGCATGCGTGTACGTGTGCATGTATGTGTGTGTGTGTGTGCGTGTAATTTTTTCAGGTCGGTCAAACGTACCTTAAAATGATTAGTAGCTGTCTATCTTGGCAGCTGTTTTATTGACATTAACGAAAAAATTGTAATTTCAAAATCTAAAAATAATGTGGATAAGTTTTTCAAGGCAAGCAGAGTAGACCTTAATCTGATTAGCAATTGTTTATTCTGGTAGCTGCGTTATTTACATTAGCGAAAAATTTGAACGTCCACTTTGAAAATTTGGAGGGGGTCCTAATAAAACTTTTCTTAAAAATTTAAAACTAACACCCCCCTTTTAATTTAAAATTAAATTTCAATTATGTAATTACATAATTATGTAATTACATACATGTTACATAATTACATAATTACTATGTAATAAATTATGTAATTATTACATAATTACGTAACATGATTGACACCTGTCAATCATTGTGACGTAACATGATTGACACCTGTCAATCATTGTGACGTAACATGATTGACACCTGTCAATCATTGTGACGTCACATGATTGACACCTGTCAATCATATTACGTCATTATTACGTCACATGACGTAATCACTTCCGGCTCCGGCTGCGGGTGGTTCCAGAACCGCTATTTTCTATCTACTCATAACGTTCAAAAGCTACCACTAACAGCCTTTTTGGGAGGTATATGGGCTGAGTTTTTACCCGCATGGTTTTGGACTTCTAGCAAAAACAGTTAAAAATAGCAAAATAAATGAATCAGAACAAGGTTAGGCCTACAAATGTGCAGCTAAGGAAATCTGAGAGGGAGCCGTCGACCGTCGGTGGGGGGGGGGCGGAGCAGCTTTTCCGGCCGATATTGCTTCGTGAGCCACCAATTTGGGCCTGACCCGCCGATTTTGGCTTCGTGAGCCACCTTCAAAACATTCTGAGGGGAGCAGACGTGTCTAGGGGGGGAGCGAGGTTGAATTGGGGGGAGAGAAATCCCCCCAATCTCCCCCCCACGCCCATGTATGGTTAGGCCTACTGACACATTGTTTTGGTTTCCCGTGAAAACGAATAGTCTGTAAGGTACATGACAAAATATGAAAACGCGGGTTTTTGCACCGGCTATAATGTATATAACTCTGCCATCTTTCAAATATTTCAAATACCAAATACATATGGCCACCCGTGGCTACCAGTGGCGTATTTGGGATTTGGGGGGGTTGGCTGTGTTGTAGCCGCCCCCTTTGAGCGGAAGTGGCTGATCGCGGTCGTGGTTATTCACATTGCTCCGCACCCCACCCCCTCGTCACAGCTCAGGGTGCAGCCGCCCTTTGCAAAAATCTGGATACGCCATTGGTCACCTGCCTGCCATTGTTGCTCGAACTAAAATGCTGAAAACTATATACACGCACAACACGCACACAAAATTGCCCCGTTTTGCTTTTTGAAATCTGGGCCCCGTTGCACCATACACTGATAACTGATAAATTTTTGTGCAACGGGGCCCTGGTGAAAAATATTTGCACACGTTTGCTTGTGAAAAATTTTGCTAAAAGTTTAAAAATGTCCCTCAAAATTTCATCATTGCACAATAATACACTTGATAGTGAGCCTTGTAGCCCTTTTACTTCGCGATGCAGGATGCACACTTAGGGCCTTATTCAAAATTGGATTTAACGGATTAGATTTAAACTAATTTTGCTAATAACACAGCACAAAATTAAAATATCCGGCTGAAATTTCACCCTACATGGCTTAATATACATTATCTCGGTACATTATGTGCCAAGTTTCAGTAAATTACTTGCAACCGACGCTGCGTTATTGACGAAATAAAGTTAAATTTAATCCGATACCTCCAATTTTGTATAAGACCATAGATGCACATAGGGGGGGTAGGGGGGGTTTCCCCCCCCCCCCCCTGCGGGGGGTCGGCACCCCCCCCCCTCAGACATCCGGCACCCCCCCTCAACCCCCCACCCCCCCTCTGATGGCCAAGAAGTGCCCCAAAAATGCGTTAAAAGTTGAAAAATTGAAAAAAATTTTCGCCTGCGGCGAAAAAAGTACCCCAAAAATGAGTTGAAAATCGAAAAATTCTGAAAGACTTTATTTATTTATTCACCGAAAAATAGCTAAAACTAGGGACCACCCCCCCTTCCGCCAGGGGTCGGGCACCCCCCCCCTCGCCGATTCACCCCGTGCATCTCTGTATAAAACCCTTAGCTTTAGTCTTGTTTGCGCTGATACTAAGCCTTAGCCTGAACGCTGATTTACAGCTTGCAGTTTTGACACACAGATTTCCTTTTTAGCAGCTTTAAGGTGGCGCTCCGAATAACTTCCATGACTTCATTATCTTATAAGTCGACGTAGGTTCGAGCTAGGATAAATTTCATTTAAAAATATTAAAGCCTGCTACAAAGCTCTGTTTTTTAGTAAGTTTCATGTTTCTACTGATTTGGTCGAATTTTTTATGACCGATTGAAATTTTCTATTTTTGCCAAATGCGTACAATTTTTTAAACGGCATAACTGAGCGAAACTTTGATCAAATTTTACGATCTATAGCTTAAACTGTAGATAATTATGTTACCGAGGTGTATCTTTTCTTATAATTTTAATCCAATTGTTTTGGCTCAAAATACACTAGTTTTTCTAAAATTGGTCAACTGGAAAACGCTGCAGAATTTCACCAAAAATAGAAATCAGCATTTTCGAAAAAGGTACACCTGCACCTACTTATTTTCTAACTTTAAGTCAAATTTCACAATGAAAAAACGACATGGAGGAGAGCTATCATGAATCAAAAAAGGCTATTGCCGATCAGAAAAATTTGAGGTTTGCCTACACAAACGACAGTGTCAAAAAATAGAGCGTATTTTTTAATGCAAATAACCGTTGAGAAAAGTTAGAGAAGCCAAAAAGTAGCTAACGAAAAATTAGCTTGAAAAATAGTGTATTTTTGTCAATGTCGCTCAACGTAATTTGAAATTTTTTTAGAAAGGTTTGCCTACACAAACGACTGTTTAAAAAGTTGCAGTCACCGATTCGCTACTGGAAACCGTTGTAAAAAGTTACAAAAGCCATATACAAGTTTCCGGGAAATCGATTTGAAGATTTTGCCATATTGAAATTCAGGTCAAAAAAATAATTTTAACAAAACTACATGTTATGTATATCAAACGAAAGCTAATTCATTGCTGAACAACCTTTCTTCAAGAAAAAAGACCTGAAAACGTAACTGAAAAATTTTACTGCCCAAAGTCAGTTATTCGGAGCGCCACCTTAAAAGAGGGGTGAGGCAGGATCTGGGCGTGTGCAAAATTTTTAGCATAAATTGCGTGTCATTAACTCTTTTAGCAAGTACATACTGTATTTTTGCATTCAGCACTTAAAAATTTACTAGGTTCTGGGGAAGGGAATTATTACTAGATGGCATGTTTTGCAGGAAAACCGTTGACTTTAAAGCTTGCAATAAAATACAATATTTGCAAATCAATATTTATTTCCTGTAGTAAATTGACGAAGTTTATCATTTATTGAAATCATGCAGTAACATTGGAAACTGAGAAATGCAAATGAACAAAAATCCGCGAGCTGCCTGTAAATTGGTTCTTCATATTTTTGTCGGAATTTGTTTTAGACAAACATAGCAAAAGATGCGTTCAAGTAAAAAAAGTCAAAATTAGAATCAAATCAACAAAACGTGGCCAACAAAAATATAGTTATCAGTGACGTGAAAGTATCAGTGAAAATGTGGGGCATCACTCCCACAATTGACTATTCCACCGTTTATTTAATGATTTAATTAAATTGTATGAATTGTTGCGTAGCCCGTAACTTTTGCATCGGTAAATTGAAGTAAATTAAATGAGGTAAAAAGTCGTAAATATTTTAGTTACGTTTTCCCAAATTCCGACTAGAACATTCCCATAAATGCAGAAAAAAATTCGATTTACCAAAAATCAAATTTTGCGACCGCTCGAAGATGACAAGGTGCATTTATGTGCCAAATTTTAACTTTTTTCGTTGAGCCAATTTTTTAAAATCGCAAGCCGAAAATTTGCGTTTGTATTCACACGCACTATATTTCTGTCTCATGCAGAAACTATTGCGTTAGTTCACAAAAAAATTATACCACACTCAATAAAACACCAAAAATTTTTAATTACGTTTCAGTAAAACACTACTGCTAGTGTTTTTCAGCCTTTCAAATTCATTACATACGTGTAAATGCACTGGCTTGTGAAGGCATTTCCGTGAAAATCTATTTTTCATGACGAAATTTGCTCAAAAATGTTCAAAAAATTTTTTATGTGATATGTACATCAAATTGAAGGAAATTCACTTCTGATCAACTTTTGTTCTTACGATGCATGTTTATTTTTGCGCGTTTTCAAAATGACGAAAACCCACATTTCAGGAGTGCCACCTTAAAATCTCGGTTTTTCGTATTCATAAAACCAAGCTCGGCTTTTTACCCAGGCTTTTTGGTACTCATAAAAGCTGGGATAAAAAGCTGGGCTTGCCTTATGGTATTCATAAAAGTCAAGCTCGGATTAAAATCCCGGCTTCCACGTATATTTTATTGATTTTGTCATTAAGACTGAAAAGCTCGGATAAAAAACTAGGCTTTGTCAAGCCTGGATTGACCAAAAAGCTCGGATAAAAATCCAGACTTGAGAGCAAGCCAAGCTTTTTATCCCGGCTTTTTCAAGCCAGACTTACGGATAAAAAACCGAGCTTTTTGTCCCGACTATTATGAATACCGACCCTGGTCTCTCGACAAGTGTTGCTTAAAATTTCATTTTCAATGCAAATTTTATTTCAAAATTATAAAAAAGCTCTAGCTTCTGGGTGCTGCCGCCCCCAGACCCCCGCAATCGTGTTATATCTAGTAACTTTTATATTTCACTAACTAGCACAGCTAAAAATTTTTGCTGAACCCCCCTCTTTGAAATTTTCTGGGTACGCCCCTGGACTGATATGTGCATCAAATTGAAGGAAATTCACTTCTGAACAACTTTTTTTATGATGAATGTTTTTTTGCGCGTTTTCAAAATAATGGCCAAAACGCACATTTTAGGAGCGGCACCTTAAGCGTTTTCCAAAACATTAACTTTAGTGTTGTGTTAGTAGGTGAATACGGGTCTACGACTATTATTCCCCATCTAACTGCACATGATCCGAAAATTTTTTGTATATATAATTTTTGTACTTTTTTGTATAAACTTATTGCAAATTTTTCCCTGTGCCCCCCTTGGTTCCTTGGTTTCACCACTTATATACCTTGGTTTCCTCCGTGACCAGGTGACCTTATCACAGGAAGACCTCACATTTTAATTTTTCATCTCTCACAGGAAAAACCAGTGAATCAGAATTATTTGTAAATTTTTTCTATTACAGATTTTCAGATGTTTTTTACCCTTTCCATTCAGAGACTTTTTATATACAGTGGCTTTCAGAGGAATTCCAGATAACTTTCAGAGAGAGAAATTCAGAGAATTTCACCCAGAATTCAGAGATTCTGAATTTTATCTGAAAAAAATGTTACTGGCTTTTCAGATAAATTTGAGATACTTTTTACAGGAGTTTCAGAGATAATTCTGTATTTCAATTCACTTCTGTATTTCAATTTTTCACATCTGTAAAAAGTAGGTATATATATAAATTTTATCTGAAATTTGTGTAAAAAGTATATATACATACATGGGCGTGGGGGGTTTTCACCCCCCAGAAGGCACCAGTAGCGTACCCAGGATTTAGCGAAGGGGGGGGGGGCTGAACTGATGGTCGACGACCGGGGGCGGGGGGGGGGGAAAACGCACACGCAGTCCGCGGCAGTCTGCAGAAAGTTCAGCTTTTAAAAACTTTTTTACTGATTTCATTGATATTGCAAAAAAGTTTTATATACGCACCATGTCGTGCAATCATAGTGGTTGCAGGGGTCTGGGGGCGGCAGCCCCCAGAAGCTTAAGCTTTTTTAGAATTTTGAAATAAAATTTGCATTGAAAAAGCAATTCTAAGCAACACTTTTTGTGAAATCATAGTGGTTGCAGGGGTCTAGGGGCGGCAGCCCCCAGAAGCTGAAGCTTTTTTAGAATTTTGAAATAAAATTTGCATTGAAAAAGCAATTCTAAGCAACACTTGTTGTGAAATCATAGTGGTTGCAGGGGTCTGGGGGCGGCAGCCCCCAGAAGCTGAAGTTTTTTTTAGAATTTTGAAATAAAATTTGCATTGAAAAAGCAATTCTAAGCAACACTTGTTGTGAAATCATAGTGGTTGCAGGGGTCTGGGAGCGGCAGCCCCCAGAAGCTGAAGCTTTTTTAGAATTTTGAAATAAAATTTGCATTGAAAAAGCAATTCTAAGCAACACTTGTCGTGAAATCATAGTTGTAGCAGCGGTCTGTTCCGAGAGTCAGATTTTGTTATGTGAGCGTTATTGTTGTTACTAAATGGATTTTTTGGCAAAATTGATAATATTTCAAACTTTTAACTTATTTAGATAAAAAAAGCGCAAAAAATCGGCCCATGGGGGGACTAGAAAACCAGAAAAATACGTTGTATACAGGAAAAAATTGAAGAAAAACCATGGGTGACAAGGGCTGTTCTTAGACGTTCGTCCTCCACTCCACCCACCACACGGTTTTTAATTACAAGCCACACAAAATATATAACTAAATACCAATAATAGTTGTCAGCATTACTCATTATTAATACACCATAGCAGATATAAGTCATGTATATATATTAGAGCAGTATATAATGAATTAGGGGCGAGATCCCCTCGAAAGAAAATTTTGGAAAATTTTTGAAATTTCAGTGTAATTTTAGTCAATTGGGAACGTGCCGGAAAATTTTTTTCAGCGGTGTCATAAAACCAAAGAAGACCACAGGAAAAAAGTGAAAAAGGGGGGGGCTGAAATCGCGAAGGGGGGGCTAAAATCGCGAAGGGGGGGGGGGGGGCTGATGTCCCCCTAGCCCCCCCCTGGGTACGCCACTGGAAGGCACCCATATATGTATCAAGCGCGGATCCAGGGGGGGGGCGCGGGGGGCGCCCCCCCCCGAAATTATTTCAGACTGAAATTTTACACAACGGTCCCCCCTTTGCTTTTTATTGCCCGACCGAAAAAATTTCCGATACGTCTCCAATTGACCAAATTTGCTCTAAAAATAAAAAATTTCTCCAATTTTTGTCCTGGGGGCTGCCGCCCCCAGCCCCCCGCAACTTTCAGGCTTACTGATGCTGGTATTATCTTTCATCAAAGCCTATGCATGTCTACCTACTAGAGTACCCATGCCGGCCCATTATTTTTGTAATCTATGTTTTTAGTTCCAATTTTATGTTAGATGCTAATAAGTGTCGTCTTTTTGCTTTACAATGGCACAGAAACTGTAATGCCTCTCTACTTTAGTAAAGTTTGAAAAAAGTTGCAGATTTTAGAGGATATCCCGGTGTCAAAAAACATAGAAGTGTCTGGCTTCTGGGGGCTGCCGCCCCCATACCCCCGCAACTGTGTGTTTTGATCAAAGATACAGATTTTAGAGGATATCCCGGGGTCAAAAACAGTAAAAGTGTCTAGCTTCTGGGGGCTCCCGCCCCCAGACCCCCACAACTGTGTGTTTTGATAAAACTTGCAGATTTCATAGGGTAGTCCGGGGTCAAAAAACGTAGAAGTGTCTGGCTTCTGGGGGCTGCCGCTAGCGAACGACCGGAGGTAAAATTTTGCCGGAGCCGGAGCCGGAGCCGGATATAAAATGCCGGAGCCGGAGCCGGAGCCGGAGCCGGAGGCAGTGTTTTTCAAAAAAAATTGAATTAGTAAAAAATGTTGACAATTGTGAAAAAAATTTCAAATTTTTTCTGAACAGCATTTTTTAATTTTTCAACAGTCACGCCCCATTTACATATGTCTTTACACACTCACACTTTACACACGTATATACATATGTCTTTACACACTCTTACCACCAGTAGTTTGCCACTGACTGGTCCCGGTTTTGGATGATCTCACAAAAAATTTTTATCAACAGTGATAAAAAGTCAAAAAGTAGGTCAAATTGATCAGTACGGCATTTTGACTGCGGTGCCAAGGGCGTAGTCAGGAGTCAGCGGGAGGGCGTTGTTCGGGGTGTTTGTCTGAACTTCCCTCTTTTAGTCGAACCTTGCAAAATTGTCAAGAAGCGTATAAACCCCCAAAAAAGCGACAAATTTGAAAAAGATGGCAGTTTGTAGAAGATGTCGTAAATGTCTTTAGCTTCCGGGGATTACCGCCCCCCCCCCCGACCCAAGCGTATGTAGACCGGGCTCAGTGGCGTCGTCTGATCAGGCAGGGGCAGGCCACAGCTGGAGGATCTTGATCTGAGGAGCTAGCAGGCCTCAAGTTCAAGTTCAAGTCGCGTAGCCACGAAAAAAACTTTGGGGGGAATGACTTTTCGATTTTTTGTGATGGGTAAAAATGATCTTTTTTGCTATTTCAGCACAAAAATTTGCGAAATAACAACACATGCAAACATTGTCCTAAATTTGACTGGCCGAAAACATCAGAGCTAAAAGTCAAGTTCAAATCACTAAGTCACATAGTTATAAGCCTATATATAGGGGTCTGGGGGCGGCAGCCCCTCGAAAAAAGTGTGAGAAACTTTTGATTTTAAGGCCGAGTTTAATCAATTGGAGACGTAAAATTACATAATGCTAAAAAGGAGTAGTCACCGCCATTGCAACTGGCAGTAATATAAGTACTGTAATCGACTAACCGCTTCGTTATCCTTGTGATTTTTTCTCAAAATTTGAACTTATTGCCAAAGTTGAACAATAAAAATTCTCCGGCTCCGGCACTTTTTTTGCCGGAGCCGGAGCCGGAGCCGGAGGCTCAAATCCGGCCGGAGCCGGAGCCGGAGCCTCCGGTCGATCGCTAGCTGCCGCCCCCAGGCCCAGACCCCCGCAACTGTGTGTTTTGATAAAACTTGCCGATTTCATAGGATAGTCCGGGGTCAAAAAACGTAGAAGTGTCTGGCTTCTGGGGGCTGCCGCCCCCAGACCCCCGCAACTGTGTGTTTTGATAAAACTTGCAGATTTCATAGGATAGTCCGGGGTCAAAAAACGTAGAAGTGTCTGGCTTCTGGGGGCTGCCGCCCCCAGACCCCCGCACCAGTAAATTTGAATTGTAGTTTATTCTAATGGCCGATTGGAGGGGGGGTCGCCCCCCCCCCCCGAAAAAAATTTCTGGATCCGCCACTGCTAATATATATATATATATATATATATATATATATATATAATATATATATTTATATATATATCTATATATATATAATATATATATATATATATATCTATATATATAATATATATATCTGAAATTTCTCTGAAAGTCTGTAAAAAATGTCTCTGAATTGGAATTGGAATGGGTAAAAACCTAAAAAAACATCTGAAAAATCTGTAACCGAAAAAAATTTACAGAAAATTCAGATTTCTGGTTTTCCTGTGTCTGTGCATCATAACAGAGCATGATCTGAAGATACATTGGTTTGTATTTGTTTCAGTATTTATTAATGTCTGGGGGCGTGGGAAAGCCAGCGTCGGCGACTCCAAGTCTGCGACAGACGAGCCTGGACAGCATCTGGGATGATCTGCAGGCCGGGCTCCAGCAAGTCTACGCCCGAACCCCACAGATGTCGCCCAAGCGCTACATGGAATTATATACGTACGTGAATTGGATTGGCTAGTAAGACTACAAGTGCCAACACACGGTGATATATATAATTTTTTTACAAAATTTGGTTACAGATTTTTCAGTTATTTTTACCCTTTCCATTCAGACACATTTTACACAGTAAATTCACATACAAATTCACTGGACATTCAGATAATTTTAAAGTTCTGAAAAAAATATTACTGGCCTTCAGATAAATTTTAGATATGTATATATATTAAACTTTAACATAAATATCAGAGAGACTTTTTTGAGACAGAGAGCGCGTTTTTTTATATCTATTAATAGTCTCCATATTTTCAGGCACGTGTACAACTACTGCACGTCCGTGAACACAACCGCAGCCGGCGGTACGACCACTCCCCGGGTCAGGGGGCGTCGCAATCAGGCAGCACCCACCGGTGCAACCGGGGCTGAATTCGTGGGCCTGGAACTGTACAATAAACTCAGCGAATTCTTCAAGGCTTACGTCAAAAGCTTATATGAGGTTAATAATTATATAACATAAGTTAATAATAATAATTATTCTGTGGATGTCCGCGATGTCTTGGGTTTTTTCGCTGGCAAATTTTCGCAATTTTGCGACCAGCTTGAAATTTTTTTCGCAAAATTAAATTTTTCTTTGCACAGACTTATTTTTGTTATTTATGTAAATTTGTTCAGTTGGGGACGTATCGCAAATGTTCTCCGACGACAAAGTATAAAAAACCAGCGCAGAAACTCTATATACGAGTTCACTGAATGAATGAATGAATGAATGAATGAATGTTTCAGAAGGGCGTGGGCCTAATGGACGAGGACGTGCTGTGCTTCTACACGAAGCAGTGGGCCGAGTACCAGTTCAGCAGCAAGGTGGTCAACGGCATCTGCGTCTATCTCAACCGACACTGGATCCGACGAGAGCTGGACGAAGGACATGGCAATATCTATGAAATATATCCTGTTAGTGCTCCTGTGCACCCATGGATTAGGGGTGGGGGGAAAGTTCCTAATTTCCATGCATGTGAGAAGGGGGATGGGAGGGATCCTCCGGGCTGGGGGGTCCTCGCAAAGTTTTTAGTTTTTACCCCTTTATTTATGGACGTATGATTGTATAGTTCTGGAATAGCAGTTTTCGCTTTGATTTGAAGACAGATCTTTATCTAAACTATTCATGAAGCGTTTTCAATTTTATTAAATTACACCAGTATTACCCAAATAAGTATTTTTGATGTGGTTTAGTGTTTAGAATAACTCAACGAAATAGCCTCACACAAATTTGATTTGAAAGACAGATCTCATTAATAATCTAAACAGTTTTATTCATGAAGCGTTTTCAATTTTATTTAATTATTAACCAGTATATATATATATACATATAGTATATATATATATATGATATATATATATATATATATCATATATATATATATATATATATATATATATATATATATATATATGTCTATAAATAAATTGATTGCATATTCAAAACATAAAAATCTTGGTGATTCACTAGTACGATCTAAATTTTCGACAAGTAACCAAAGTTTCAGACAGTATAGTCAGGGGGAGGAATAAAAACACGCATAGGGAACTAAGCTCATAACATCAGATAGGTTTGATGTTGAGCAATGGTGCCTACATCAGCATGTAGCTTGTGGCAAAAGCTATCGATTGGTGTAGTAAAACTGAATATACCTCATGCGCATATTGTGCCAAACCGGTTTCCAACCGTGTTTTTCTTACCCCGCATGTGGGAAAAAAACACGGCTGCGACGGAAAAAAACACGCGTCATTTTTTGCGAGCACTTCGCTTTTCTAATGTTTTTCTAGTTTAACTTGTTTTTTATAACTTTTAAGCTTTTTAAACAGCTCTAAACTTTCAAAATCACAACGGGCATCAAGTTATATCCGACCTGATTCTTACTGCACCTGCACGGTGTAACTCCATATTTTAGCACTGTCAATGGGCCTGATAAAAAATATGGCGCAGAAAAATCATTCTACATCACTAAAAAACATTTCTGACACAAAATGAGTGTGATTTATGCGTCTTAAAAAATTGACCTAAAATACGTGTTAAACATAGGGACCCGTCATCAGGGGCCATATCAACACAATACAATCAGTCCAAGGGCCATTTTTTTATGTGGAATTATGAGGTCACAGAAGTACTTCATACAGCAAGTTTGGGCCTGCTACCCATCAGTACCTGCTTGTGATAAATGAAACCAATTTGAAGTGTGTTTTTTTACCCGTTTTGGGTTGAAATTATGGGGGTAAAAAACACACCCAAAATACATTATTATTAGAAAGGTAGCGGAAAGCAAGGTATGCCAAAAGAAAGACCACATAAAATAATGCTACTATGCACAACATGAAACGTCAGTGTCAAAAGAGCTTCATGCTACAACCTTAGCAACTTATTAAAACCCTTACGTTTTTGACCATTTTTTGGGTGTCAACTTTGAGCTTGTGGGTCTGCCATACATTCTAAACTTCAGTAATGACTAACGCCATAGAATTACAGCATATGACGTACTATTTCTATTGCAGTATGTTACAGCTCTGTAACCGTTGTGTTTGCTGAGTAATGAGCCGTGTTTTTTACCCCTCTTTTACTCCGTGTTTTTTTACCCCCCCTGACATTTGTCTCGAGCCTGCGACGGCGGCCATGGCTGCAGATGTTGCGTGTTAATGGATCCAACAACACATGTGCGCAGTTCTCAAAACAAAATTTGGTATAAAATCAAATCCGACGGGAATTGTCAGACTAAAGATCTCGTCTATCTGATACAGTGTCGCCGATGCCAAGCTCAATACGTTGGTGAAACGGGTCAGCAATTACGTTCTCGAATCAATGCTCACAGGGCATGTATTACTAATGTTACTAAATCAAACGAAAATAAACGTAAACTGCTACCCAACTGCAATACTATACTACGATAGCACGGCACTTCAGTGGACCAAATCATAGCTGTTCGGACATGCAAGTAGTCGTATTGCAGCAAAATTTCAACAATGACGAACATGATAGAAAAAAATATGAAGCAGTTTGGTAGTGATCGAACGGGATTGAAGTTCGGGATCGGGATCGGGATTTGCGTTCGGGATCGGGATCGGGACCGGATCGGGATTTTACCATCGGGATTCGGGATCGGGATTCGGGATTTTTGGTTGACATTTTTAAAAAATATTTCGAAGTCGAATAGTACATTTTTTATGTGGAGGAAGCAAACAAATATTGGAAACAGTTACCCTTACACCAGAATACTGAGTATGGTAAGGTAGTATCGATGCATAACGTGAAATGTCCGAGACAAGGTG
Organism: Trissonchulus sp. WLG1_4; assembly: GCA_030248245.1. Taxonomy (NCBI): domain Eukaryota; kingdom Metazoa; phylum Nematoda; class Enoplea; order Enoplida; family Ironidae; genus Trissonchulus; species Trissonchulus sp. WLG1_4. The sequence continues at coordinate 16,025 of JASANF010006652.1, forward strand.
AAATATTGATTTGTAAGCATTGCTGGACTTTAAGGACGGTAGTCCCCAGAACCCCAGAAGTCAGGTTTCGTAATTGGACTTTCGGCCTTTTTCGGCCTAGTCAGTTATCACTTTCTTCAGTGTCAGCAGAAGAAAAGTGTAAAATACGAACCAGAAATTTACAAAAAATGTTGTATTTGCTGCAATAATTGGAAGTGCTGCGTTACACTTTTACGAAAGATAGAAGCAAGCATGCATGCAGGGGCGTAGCCAGGATTTTGAGAAGGGGGGGGTTGCACCTGTCTACTTTTTTGCTCACTTTTTTGCTATTCATTACTTACTATTCTGGGGTTGTCAGCCGCCAGAATTCATTTTTTGCATAACAAAATGCAGTGTTGGTCATTTATATAAATTAAATAAACTCAGTGTAGCGGGGGTCTGGGGGCGGCAGCCCCCAGTAAAACACAGAATTTTTCAGTTTTTAGGCCGCATATGGTCAACTGGAGACGTATATATCAGAATTTTTTTAGACAACAAAATTAAAACAAAAGATGGGAGCGTCACATCAGACACTGTATGCACACAAGTAAATGCAGCATATGTATATAGTCCATACATGTAACGGGATCAAAATTTTGGGGGGGTCTCTCCGGCCAAATTTTGGGGACCCTCCCCCCCCAGGTCGACCAAAAATACCCTAAGTTTTGCAAAATTTTCTAAAATTTTCGCCAAAAAGTGCCATTTTTTCTGAATTTTGGCCAAATTTTGGGGACCCTCCCCCCCGGGTCCTCGATTTTAGGGGGGGTCCCCCCCATCCCCTCCCTCATATATGTATGATATAGTCATTCATAGGCTTTGAAGAAAGATATGTAATAACAAGGAATAGTAAGCCACAGAATTGCATGGGTCTGGGCGCAGCAGCTTCCAGGAAAAAATTTCGAGAATTTTTTGATTTTTTTGTCAAATTTGGTCAAGTCGAGACCTATCAGACATTTTTTAAAAAACGTAAAAACCGGGCGTAAAAACCAAAGGGAAACCAAAACCGTTGTTGATAATTTCTTTAGGTTCTACCAAAAGGAAGGGGTTGCGACCCTTGCGACTCCACGCCTGGCTGCGCCCTTGCATGCATGTATGAGAGGGGGGTTGAGGCAGGGTTTTTTTTCAAAAAAAATTGTGTGCATAATTGTGCAAAATTTTAATTTTAGTGTGCAAAATTTTATTTTTTTGTGCAAACTGTAAATGCGTTTTCTTTGCCTATATAAAAGCAAATATACGCGTTTTTATACCCCTAGAGGTACGTACGTAAAAAATTTCGGGGGGGGGGGGGTAAAATTTAGGGTGAAAAATTGTTCATTTTCTTGTAATCGGTTAAATGCATTATGCATACGTTAACAGCGGGGTCTAGTCAGGGGGATCCTGTACCGACATTTTGACAGCCCTGCCCTTGCACCAATTCAGACAAAAAATGACCGTGTTTTAGCAAAAAAATAACGTTTTATCGAAACTTGTGGCCGAAATACCTTGTTTTGGCGTAAAAAAATATTGATTTTTAAAAATTTCAGCCAAAATTTATATAGGTAAAAATCGCATAAATTTGATAGAAATGCCCATGTTTAAGAGCAAATTTTTACAGAAATTTTATTTGCCCTTGTACCGTGGCTCAAATTTTGCTTGCTCTTGTACCAAAATAAAAAAAAATCTGGGTGGTGGGGTTCCGGATGGTTCGCCCCATACCCCTCTACCCCAGTGTTAAACTGTGATTACAATATTACATGCATTTTTGATCAAGTTTAACACCTGAATTCGCATTTAAAAAAGATCACTAAGCCACAAGGTCGCGGAGGTCTGCGGCAGCCCCCAGAAAAAATCGAAGATTTTTTCAATTAGGCCGACTTCGGTCAACTGGAGACATATCAAAATTTTTTTCGACAGCAAAATTAAAACAGAAGATGGAAATTGGAAACGTCTCATCAGCGCAATGTATTACACAAATAACTGCAGCATAATGTACTCTTGTATATATACCTGCATAGGCCTTGATGAACGACAATAACAAGGACAAGTATATAACCCACAGAGTTGCAGGGGTCTGGGGGCGGCTGCCCCCAGAAAAAAATTTCATAATTTTTTTTAATTTTAGGCCAATTTTGGTCAATTTAAGACGAAACGAACCGGAAATTTTTCGGCCCGGGTCAGGCAATAGAATTCGAAGGGGGACCCTTGTGTAAAAATTCACTGGGAAATAAATTTTTGAGCATGAAATTGTTCCCTTCGCTCCCCTTCTCCCCTGTGTACGCCCTCGTTACGAATATATACATAAAATCGTACCAGTCGCAGCTGCAGAAATTTTTTCAGGTTGGGTGAAGCAATCAACTTCCTCTCCACCTTTTACCAAAAAGCAGTATAAAGACCTGCCGCCGTTGAGGATGCCGCCAGCGATGCCACTAGACGCAGGGGTCTGGGGGTGGCAGCCCCCAGAAATTTTTTTCGATTATGCATTAAAAACAGTGCATCCTGAGCATACTACAGGTCCCTCCGACACTGTGCATTATTGTGCAAAATTTTAATTTTTGTGTGCAAAATTTTAAAAAAGTGTGCATTTGCACAGGGTTTTTGCACAAAAAAACCCTGGGTTGAGGGGACCTCCCAAAATTGAGGGGTAGGGGGAGGGTCCCGAAAATTTGGGCTAAATTTAGTAAAAATGACCATTTTGCGTAAATTTTACGGAATTTTGAAGAATTTGAGGTACTTTTGGTCAATCATGCCGGAAAGGCCCCCTCCCCCAAAAAATTTGACCCCATTTACACGTATGAAAGCAAGCGACATTAAGTCGCAAATTTGCATCAGCATGGGATCAGCTGCCTCTCTAAAAATCTAATTTGGAATCTTTTTATTTTTAGACTGAATTTGGGCAAATAGAGACGTATATATCGGAAATTGGGTCGGAAAATTTGAGCCGTGGCCCCGTGGGTCGACCCTTGGGTACCCACATCAACCTGTGCGGGTCGCTAAATTTTTCCCGACCTCCAAAACCTGAAAAATTTAAGACGTCGGACTCCAATTTTAGAGAAATTAGAGTAATGCGTAATAGTGCAAAGTTCGTTTAAAGTAGCAATGTGAATAATGTACAGATGTACACTATGTACACATAATATCACACAAAAAATAATTAACAGGCATATAGGTTTTATGCAATGGTGGGTCAAAGAGGGTAGTAGGTAGGCTTTTACAGCGCGGGTTGGATTGCGGGTTCCCCACGAGTGCTGAGCCGCGGGTTGGGTTGGGTCTATTTTGATTTTTTTTGATCCGCGTCCACCCCTGTGTGGGCCACATGAGAACACACAATAAACAAGATGAGTGATGAACAACAACTGTTACTGTAACGAAGTTACCATGTCATATAGTAGCGGGGGTCTGGGGGCGGGGCCCCCAGAAAAAGTTTCTAGAAAATTTACACGAAATTTGAAAATTTGGGATGTACAAAAACTTTTGCAAAATCCCGAAAATTTCGGGATTTGAGTTCGGGATCGGGATCGGGATTTGCGTTCGGGATCGGGATCGGGATCGGGATTTGCGTTCGGGATCGGGATCGGGATTTTACCCTCGGGATTCGGGATTCGGGATCCCGTTCCATCACTACAGTTTGGATAGACAAAATGTGTACACTGTTTCAACCTTCGGGATTACGACTACGAACACCTGATGTTACTGTAAATTTGGAATCATTGTAATCAATTGTAATTGTAGCCCTTAGAAGGCCTGACACAGGCCGAAGTACAGGCGATTGATTAAAGCATTAATTATCATATCATCAGAGACGTTGCTCGATTATTTACCTGATATATATATATATATATATATATATATATATATATATATTTATATATATATATATATATATATATATATATATATATATATATATATATAATATATATATATATATTTACTGATACTGTGAAAGTGTCTAAGAATAATGTGAACGACGAGGATTCACAATCATTGAATTAAAGTATAGCCTAGAAAGACCGGAATCTTCCATTAATGTGGAAGTTTGGAAATTTTTGCGGACTGAAATCGAGCCGTCATTAACGACCTATTTTAACTCTTTAACTGTTTATTTCTGTGAAGAAGTTTTGGCCCCAAAGTATGCTACTGGAACGTTTTGTCAACAATATTAATGTTTATAATCATAGTTTTTTTGTCGATCTTTTATTAGCTTTTGCGTTTTAGCTTGCCCTTGTGACTTGGAAAGAACATTTGTTTGAGCCGCTACATGAGCAGGTGAGTCACTGAGTTTATATTGATCTCATAGCTTATAGTACTGCTATACTCAAGTATAGTATACTTATATCCACACATGTGCAGCTGAGTAGTCTGGGGGGGGGGGGGAGGAAGCCGTCGACGGGGGGTGCGAAGCAACTTTTCCGGCCGTTCTTGCTTCGTGAGCCACCAACTTTTGCTCCTGATCCGCCGATTTTTGCTTCGTGAGCAACCTTCAAAACATTCTGGGGGGAGCGGACCAGTTTCGGGGGGAGCAATCCCCCCCGCCCAATCCCTCCCCCACGCCCATGTGAATATTTCCAATACGTTACAACGAAACCAGTTCCATTGATGTTTTTGTGCCGTAGGTAACCGGTGCTGTGCTGAAGCTGATTGAGCGCGAGCGTTGTGGCGAAACAATCAACAGCAGTCTCATTCAGGGTGTCATTAATTGTTATGGTAAGCTTAATAATTATTGCGGAATAGTTAATACTTTTTGGCTTCTAAAGCTTTTATTATGGAACGAGAGTTCATCAGTGTGACAGTTTTTTTAGATTGGTAAGTTTGCCGAAGTCGACTTAGACAATGTATATAGTATGGCTGTGCTGAAAAAGTATAGTATGACCATGGTATTAGACCGCAATATTATAGTTGTTTCAACTGTATATATTGTATGATTTTTATGACTTAAATCTGGATTAAAACCTTTCCTTATGCCATAAGATCGTGCCAAGTGCTAAAATTGGAATTAGCAACATACGTGGGTAGGTAGCCAATTCTGGGTGGGGGGGAGGGGTACGCAGCATTTTATTACTTAATGATTAATTTTTGAATATTAAATTATTTTTTTAGTTGAGCTTGGCATCAATGAGGAGACAGAAGGCGGGGCGCGGGACGTGAAGGGACCGAAACTGTCCGTCTATAAAGTTGCCTTCGAAAACCAATTCTTGTCCGATACCGAATCCTTTTACCAAAAAGAATCCCAGGAATTTCTGGCATCAAATCCAGTCACGGAGTACATGAAAAAAGTATGCCTGTGGTTGACATTTTTTTGACAAAAAATAACATGAAGAATGTGTATATATAATAGTCGTGGGATTTTTGGCCATAAGTTTAAAGTTGCTAAAGTTATTAAGTTTTAGTTATTTTGCGTAATTTTAAATTTAATTAAGTGTTTATTCGAAGTGGAAATTGCCGGACAACACATTTAACGAATTTAGTCAAAGCACAATATGAAAGTGCTTATGTACAGTTTGCAAATGAGATTAATTAACTTTTTGTCTTGAAGCTTATCCTCGGTATGCGACTGAATAATCGGCCCAATTTACTATTGGTGCATTTTTTTATTTTCTTTAATTCGATTAAGCTGGTAGACAAAGAAGAACAAATAGATGAAGTATTATACTGCACAAAGAACAGCACACGCGGTATAATCATGGCATATTAACACCACAGTATTAATTAAAATCTTTCTAATAAATTTAAGCAAAGTTATACGATTTCAAATATTGGAAGTATAGTTCTTTAAGCTTATATACAGTCATAAAATGTAAATAACGTTATACTCTTTTAATTATTGGAAGTATATAAGTTCTCTAAGGGGCAAATCCTAAAATGGATTAAACGGATTAGATTAAAATTTGCTTTGACAATAACTCATGACATCGTTTATAAATTCATTTGCGATAGCAACTGTTTGTAGCATCTCCCGCTTGTGCACAAAATTTTTCAAGTCTATCTCATCTCAACATCCATATAAGTTATTAGGCAAACAAATATTAATCTAATCCGTTTAATCCATTTTAGGAATCGGCCCTAGGCTTATATACATTCATATAAAATAAATTTGTCGTATTCATTTTTGCCCTTTTTCAGGTGGAGCACAGACTGACAGAGGAAGAACGTCGCGTGAACCTGTACCTGCATCCGAGCACGCTCAAAGGCCTGTGCAGCAAATGCGAGGCTGTCCTCATTGTCACTCACATTGAACGATTTCAGCTGGAATTTCAAAATCTCCTCTATTCCGATAAGAATGAAGGTTGGCTCAGGGATGGCGGGGATTTTAAAGGCTTGGCCAAATTTTGGCGGCCCTCTGTCCTCTTCGATCGAAATTAAAAAAGAGTTTTGAAAAAGAGCCCAAGTTACACATTTTTGCTGTGATTTTGGACCCAAATGGACATTTTCCTTGGGGGGAGTGTGCACCGCCCCATCATACATGTACGGTGATGCGTCATTTTGTGTAAAGATCAATTTTTGCTGAAATACCCCTTTTGAACCTTTTCACTGTATATATATTGTGTACTACTGTGAATATTGAATAAGTTGTGTTTTGATTGGCGACTACAACTTTTGCCGTTTTCGGCGAAGGGTTACGAGATTTTCCTGTTAAAGCCTAAAACAGTTCGATATTTATTTTATTTTTTGATCTACTGTTCTCTTACTATCTATTGTTTGCTCAAGTTTTTAATGTTTACTATTTGAATTTACAACACTTAACTCTATGTTTTTCATTATTTTTTGGCTCTTAAGTATTCGACAAATTGATTTTTTGCCCCATTCAAGCGGTCGACCACAGCTATGTTTAGTTTAGCTTCTTTCTTGTGTTGAAGATTCGTCATGCTACAGACTATTTCCCACAACAAGAGTGTACTTTGTTCCATTCATAGCTAATTAATAATAACAAATTGTTAAAACTGTTTAATTAATTTAAATATTGAATAATTTTTTTAGATCTGGCCCGAATGTACGACTTGCTGACGCGAATCCCAGATAGTTTGGGCGAATTTCGAACGCTGCTGGAAAACCACATCACACAGCAGGGTCTCTCTGCAGTGGAGAAGTGTGGGGAACAAGCTCTCAATGTAGGCTTAAGGAGAATGAGGGATTAGTTTATTTACTTAAAGTCTGACCAAGAAATACTGGACCCTGAGATAAAAAGAAACACGCGATTTCATTAGGAAAACGTACTGCCTATTACTAAATACTGAATAACAACTGCAAGCATCCAGAGTAAAACGAGTAGTCACAAAAATCACGCCACTTGTTTTTTTTGGGGTTTAGCAGTTCTGGTCAGACTTCACATGAAATGTGTAATCGATAACTGACTACTGTGTATGGTAACGTAGGCTACAGTTTTTATTTGATGGTAGCTGAAATTATAAATTATGCAGTGTTAGTGTTGTTAGTTAGATATCCAGCCATGTGGGCCAAAGTCAAAAACACTGATCGATTTGTACAGTCCACCGTAACGGGGTAAATTTTTTTAGGGGGGGGGGGCTCTCCCGTCTCCGGCAGGTTGAGGGACCCTACCCCCGCTAATCGACTACAAATACCGAACATTTTGCAAAACTGTCACATTTTCCTAAATAAAGTGCCATTTTTAGTAAATTTTTCCCAAAGTTTATTGACCCTCTGTCCGGCATCTCGATTTGGTAAGGGGGTCCCCCCACCTCCCCCCTTCTCTGAGTCAGTGTTTTTTTTGCGTCAAAAAGTGCGAAACGCCGCACTTTTTTTCTGAAATTTCACACTTTTTTTGGCCATGTGCGTCCCGTGACGCACTTTTTTTCGGCTCAGGCTGAAAGATGTCATAGCTGATTTGGCCAAAAAGTGCCAAAAATAGCATTTTCACCGCGAAAATTTTGAAAATTTTTCCAAAATTGCGTCAAAACCATCAAATTTGTAAAATTTTCTGATGTGTCTATCGTTTCAAGCTTGATCTAACCAGCTACAACTGGTTTCAATGACAGTTTGCAAGTTGCAACCTATTATGATAAGATTATGATTAGAAAAAATCGTGTCGAAGCATGCCACACCCAGCAACAGCAAATTTTTTAAAAGCATCATAATGCCAATAGGTATTTAGATGATTGCCGCGCCAGTATCAAAGTTTAGAATAGGAGAATTCTATTATATATAATATCTGCTGAAATTAGCTGCGTGTTTACAGTGTTACTGTTAATAGTTCAGTTCCTGCCAACCTAATTTGGCGGAATGATGCCCTCTCCAGGGGAACTGAGTTAAGTCTTAGAACACCAGATACTTGGCTTCTGGGGGCTGCCGCCCCCAGACCCCTGCAACTACTGCAGTTCCCGTTTTGTACTTTTTCAAGCAAAATGTCCTTTTTGTTCTCAACAACATACCGACATTGACATGATCAGAAAAATACCGACATTGACGTGATATTTAAGTCCCTATTGGATACCGCACTGTGAAGCGTATCGAATAAAACAAAAATTTCTATATGCTGAGACACCACGGGCAGGTCCAAATTTTTGCTAAGTGAATTTTTACACAAGGGTTCTCCCTTTTGCTTTTATTGTCTGGTCGAAAAAATTTTCCGATACGTTTCCAATTGATCAAATTTGGCCTAAAAATAAAAAAATTTCCTTAATTTTTTTTTCTAGGGGCTGCCGTCCCCAGACCCCTGCAACTTCTGGCAACGTGGTCTTCCATTTTCAATTCACATTTTTATGTTAATATTGAAAATTGTGAATTTTAACCCATTATAAAAAATCAAAAAGCCATTCCCCCCGAAATTTTTTTCGAGGTATATACCACTGCTTGAGGTAGAAATGAAAATTTTTGAGAAAAATTTTTTAAACCCCAAAATCGTAATTGAGGACGGCCAGTGCCATAATAAAGTGATTTTCACCTAAAACATGCGCTTAGATAGCATTATAACCGCCCTGCGTACTTTTTTTCAAAATGACGCAAAAAAACTTGGGCATGTGCGTCAGACGACGCAGAATTTTTGACGAAAAAAAAACACTGATCTGAGTCCATTCTATGTTCAATGATCCCAGTAGAGGTAGAAGCAATTGTTTTTTCTTCAGCTTTCATTATTCATGTAACGGGGTCAAAATCTTGGGGGGGGGCGCTCTCCGGCCAAATTTTGGGGACCCTTCCCCCTGATGGTCCAAAAATACCCTAAATGTTGCAAAATAAAATTTTCCAACAGTATATAATATATACCATTTTTATTAAGTTCTGCCCAAATTAATTTTGGGAACCATCCCCCTCGCCCCCTCGATTTGGTGGGGGTTTCCCCTTTACTTCCAGATACATGTTTGATTTTCATTCAGGTTGCCCAAAAGCAGCTACTCTGGCAGCTTAACACTAGCCATTTGAACATTAAATCCATTGTCTAATCTAGTTAATCTATCCCAGTTGATCCCTTTAATCTGATCCAGTTAATGTAATCAAGTCAATTTTACCTATATTAATCAATTCTAATCCAGTTAATCTAATCCACTTAATCTGGTGTGTTGTGCAGGAGCCGAAGCTGTACGTGTCTACTATCCTGGACGTGCAGCGCAAATATATGCATCTAGTCAGCACTTCGTTCAGAAATGACCAAGGGTTCATCACTGCTATGGATAAAGTAATTATTTTTAATTAAAAAAAATTGATGACTATTATTTGAAAACTTTAATCTGATGAACTTTTTGAACACTCTGTGTTGTCTTGTTTCTTTAACGGTTTTTTATAGAGCGTGCGGTTCGTTTTTTTGAGGAGCATAGCGGATGGATCTTCTATAGTGTTTTTAATAAGCTGAGATTGCCAAAAGATTGTCAACTTCACAACTCAGTTCAAGCGAAACTCGTGATTAAATTAACAATACATTTGAATTTTGTTGAGTGAAATAGATTTTAATTTTTCATGAGGATCTCTATTTCGTTTGAAATTTAGTGTTTTTTAGACTATATAAATAAAATATCCTGGAGTAGGTTGCCGCCAGCCTTTTATTCGTGCCTTATTTGGTTTTTTTATTTGATTTCGTGTATAATTGTTTGGCTTTAGGCGTGCGGCAAATTCATCAACACGAACGCAGTGACCGAACGTGCACGCAGCTCAGCCAAGTCCCCTGAACTACTCGCCCGCTACTGCGACGTGTTGTTGAGAAAAAGGTCAGAGGTCAAATGGCTAAAAGGTCAAATCAGACTCTTTTGTCCGTTTAGTTGAATGATGATTTTTTAAAATTCAGGCCACACTGTTAGGCCTGGTGGTGTGGTGTTTTTACTTCTCTGTATGTTTACACACGATTATGGGGTTGAATTATTATGAATGGGATTTTTGTGACATTTTTAAGCAAATTTTACGTAAACCAGCGCAGAAGTTACGTGAAAAATGATTTTAAGTTTATAGTCCCTTTAATTTCTCGTACAGTATTATGAAAGTAGTCTGAATAAGATTTGTGTGAGATGTTTTAGCGCTTTTCACACAAGCCGGCGCAGAAATAGCGTCAATAACGTTGTTAATTGAGTTTATAGCCGGTTTTGTTAGACAGTATCTGAAAACCTGAAAATTCTCACACGCTTGGCTTTGGATTATAAATTGTAGTTCCTAGTCAGCTGGGTGAAGTAAGAACTTAATTTGTTCTGTTCCAGTTGAGCCTGGTTCATTCATACTTGTCCTTGTTCATTGATCCTCTTCTTTTGTCCCTAAGCCATTTCAGATTATATAGTATATATACAATATTCCTTTTGTTTACGTGACGATAGTTGAGTTGAGGTCACTTCTGGACCGTATACAATTAATTAGCTCAAACGCATTTCTCCATTTTTCACAGCAGCTGACCGAAATTTGTCCTTGTGCCTATGCCTGTGTCCTTGAGGACAAGTATGAACCGGGCTTAGTCTGACACGTGTGTAGTCCGTTTACACCCTATTCTAGTATTCTGTATTTTCTTTAAGTCGGCCTTACTATTTTCTCAGCTGTTTTTTTGAAGCCTAAGCAGTCACCAGCTTTCATTCTTTGCTAATAAGTGTTTTTTGACAGATTTGAGTGTCTTACGACATGTATGCATGGAATAGAAATAGGCAGGACTTTATTAAGTGGATAAGAAGAAATACAAGAATTTTTGTTTAATTAAGATGTAGCAAAGTAGAGCTTTAATGGACTGCCTTGAGTTCAGGAGTGACGAAGGGCTGGTATTTAGTTTGCTTGGGCTTTTTCGCTTTCTTTGTAGACTTTTACATTTTTTTGTGTAAAATAGGATGTAACCTTGTGTTTGTGAATTTTTGTGGATTTGAATTTTGAGTGACATTGAAGTTTTAAGTTTGCAGAGATGTAAGAAATGCAGACGCAGTTTTACAGTGAATGTAGTGTGGTGTGTGGTCGTATTTGTTATCTGTAACTTTTACAATGAAGGTGTTTTGAGAAGAACTACAGTTATTTTTTGTTGAAAATAAGGCGTTTTGAGAAAAAACAGTCGTGGTTTTCGAAATTACATTAATTTACAAGTAGTCGTTATAGGCTATAGCGATATTTTGATGCTGGATACATTTTTAAAAATAAGGCGTTTTGGGAAAAACAGTAAGTTGTTTTTGACAATACATTTGTCGTTATAGGTTATGGCAATATTTTGGTGCTGGATCATTAATAAATTCTAAATAAAATAATGGCGTTTTGAGAAAAGCAGTTGTTGTTGAAATTATATCACATTAAGTAGTCATTATAGACTATATAATATAGCAATTAATTAATTAATTTATTAACTAATTAATGGGCAATGGGCTGCATGTGGTCGTCGATTTGTGCTGAAATTGAGGCTGGTCTGGCCGGGCCAAGCCTCCGGCCTCTGGCCCCCCTTAACGGACCCGACCGCCTGAGTACTCTAACAGAGGCCGAAATAGCCATTGTGCAGGAAACCTGGGCCCGCCTAAAACGCGACGGCAATATTGGCTTGCGGATTTTCTATCGCATTCTGTGGGCTCGGCCCGAAATTCGCCATCTGTTTGGCATGGCCGAAGCCCCACTGGGTATGATTGGCCAATGGCCACCCGTCATCGAGCACGCCAATCAGTTTGTGCATTTTCTTAATCACGTGACCACCAATTTGACCAATGAGCAACAGCTGCGGCAGGCCATTGAGTTTGTTGCTTCCAAACACGCCGATCTGCCACTGGCCTCACGCTGTACGCTGAGCTCTGAGTTTCGCGGCTCGTGTACGGCGGCGAATTTCCATCCCGACCTCTGGTTCGATTTCAGCAATGCTACCGTACAGGAAATTGCCGAAACCTATGCGGCACAGAATCGACTTAGTAGCTTTCTGCTGCCCTGCCGTCTGCAACGCTTACGCTACGCTTGGAATCTGCTGCTTACGCGCCTGGTACTAGAAATGCGCGTCGCCTACTATAAATACCGTGCGCGTAAACCCTACAATTGCCTGAGTAGCAGCAGCAGTAGTTCCATGCGTACAACACCCGCGCTGACGTCTAAACTGACGTCTACGGCTAGAGACTGTAGCTTTAGCATGCCACCCCGGGCGCATAGCGTTACGTCAGCGTCAACGTATACGTCGTGGACGCGTAAACGTAGCGTGCTGAAAACGCAGACTAGACGTGAAAGCGTCAAACACGCGTTTCCGACGTCACCACGTGATCAGTCATGCTAAGGCGGTTTTTGTCGGGTTTTTTTGACCGATGATGTTTTTTTTATTTACCTGTATTTCGTGGGTTTTCTGATTATTTCATAACGCTTCTTGACGTTAAATATTGTCTGGACATTATAATGTGGACGTTATATTATATCGTTTGCGCGAATGTAGCATTGACTATAACGATCAGTGTTCATTTGGCCTGAGAGATTTAGCTTATAAGCTTTATATATCTGACTGTTTTAATTTTGGTGGACGCTTTTGTGATTTGTTACCAATGGTGGCTGAAAATGATGAAGACGTGTCTGTAATTAGAAAATTTGAAATGATTTTAAACAAATTAGTATGTGTTAACGACTGTCGTTGATTTTAGTGCGAAAAATCCCGACGAAGAAGAAGTGGAGGGTCTATTAAATGAAGTGGTCAGTTATCTTACTTGTTACTGTATTCTTAACGTATTTATATTTACTTTGCTAGTTTACCTTTTTTATTTTTTCTATTTGACCATTTTATTATTCTTACACACAACACATCTGGTTGTACGTATCTCATAAACTGTTGTATATAGCATTGTTATAGCATCTTATAGCTTGTATTATAAACAGTTCATTGCCGATTATTTGACAGCGAAAGTAGTCTATTCAACATGTAATGGCGACCGCGGGGTGGGGGTGGGTGATTCCTGATTTTGGTTTTCGCCATTGACAACCGGGAAGTTTTAGCGTTTTTTTTGATTTTTTGGACCTTTTTTGGAGCTTTTTTGGCTGTCAAACTGGGTTGATGGAGTCTGAAGGGTGAGGGGGTGCCTGCCCCCCCCCCCACCCCGGTGGGGTGGTTACCCCAGCCCCCTGTGTCTATCCATGCCTTGCCTTATTTCAGATGGTGGTGTTCAAATATGTGGATGACAAAGACGTCTTTCAGAAGTTCTACTCCAAAATGCTGGCCAAGCGCCTGGTCGGCCAACTGTCTGCCAGTGACGACGCTGAGTCCAGCATGATTTCCAAGCTCAAAGTAGGACTCAGTCTAGTTAGACTTCAGTCGTCGATTTCAACAAGGGTCGATTCTTTTTCAAGTCTACTTTGACATTGGTCATTTTGAAGAGTCGGTGGAAACAGATTATACTGTAATTTAGCACCACCGTTCGTTTTTTGCAGTCATTTTTTGGAAACTATTTTGCACGAAAAATATGTTGGATGTGTGTTATTTTTTTGCCACAGCTTGCGTGATTTTTTAGCACTTTGTCTCGGTTGCAGGACTTTTTTTGTGATTTTTGTGAGTGAATGTCGGTTTCTCATGAATTTGAACGAACAGAAAACTATGTTTGGAAATCTCAGACATAGTCTGTACAGATTCTGATTTGTCCAACCCACCATAGAAATGAGAAATATTGATTCAGCTCAGGGTTTTTTTTTCAAAATCGGCACTGTGTAAATGTTGTGTAAATTAAGGGTATGTTGTGTAAATTTTTAAAAGTGTGCATTTTTAGCATTTTTTCGGTAAAAATTGACTGTTTTTTCAAGTTAAAAGTAATATTTCGACTTTGAGACTCGAACTACATACGAAAATAAAAAATATGAGATAATTGAAAATTTTTGTGTTTTTGTCATTTCAAGTAACCGACACGCCAGGGCAAACCCCCCCCCTAAAATTTTGAAAAAGCTGAAACAAGCCCTCCTAACCCCCAGGCCGAGACCCTGTGTACATGCATGGTTTACACAGATAGAGAGTTGTTCTATCAGCCAGATCCTACTCATTTTGTTTTCAAATCCGGGTGTAAATGTTTTACAGTAGTTTGATGTAGGACAAGAAATCGCACAGACAGGCTCAGCAGGGCTGATGTTTCACTGTCAACTTTCAAGTGCATAAAAACAAATGCTAAAATAAAAAATCATAAGCCGTTCAAGAGCAGAAACTGAAGATTTTTTGTTTTGGGGTAAAAATTAGACTTAATTTTGTTAGGACAAAGAGGTAACAGGCAGCAATCGCACTTAGCGAATTTTTGTAATTTTTACAACCAAAATAGGCCGTTTCATCACCTTTTGGGGAAAAATGGGGCTGTGTAAATCAGTGTGTATTTTTATTTTTTGCTGTGTAAATTAGGCGGCCGATGTGTAAATACACCCTATTTTACACAAAAAAAACCCTGATTCAGCTAATCTGATTAGTTTGTTCCAACCAGCGAAATAAAAAGTAAGGATTCAGCCAATCTGATTGGTCCATTTGCGAGCGATGCTGCATTTTGATTGGCTGTAATTTCAGGGAGCCTGTGGCTTCGAGTACACGTCCAAACTGCAGCGCATGATCACGGATATTTCTGTCAGTCGGGATCTAAACGAACGATTCAGACAGCATCTCAGCAATTCAGCCTCACTTGATAGTAAGAGATAGTCGAGTGGTTAAGGCGGTGGAGTTAGAGACCCTGTAGCTCTGAGTTCAAATCCTGGTGGTCGGAGAACTTTTTTGTTTAGAAATTCTACGTTTTAGACTTTTTGGTTGGAGAGCTTGTCTGTATTACTGATTTTACGTAACTGGTTTTGCTTAAAGTAAACTATAATATTTTTTTATTGTATATAGATGTTTTAACCGGATGTGTTTCTTTTTTTAGTTGATTTTTCAATTCAAGTCCTGACCTACAATTCGTGGCCCTTTCAGCAAGCATCCGACTTCAACATACCCAGAGAAGTACAGTTATTTTTCAATTTATTATTATTATTTTTTGTGAGTGTTTTTTGAAGCCTCGTAAACTTTGTGTGAAAACATTGTTGATTTGCAGTTTTTTTGCGCACCGCTAACCGCAGCTTTTTTTGAACCATAAGACTCATTGCTGAGGTTTCTGTTAAGATATGAATCTATTATTATTATGCAAAAACTAAAAAGGCACTTAACTTTAAAGCAGTTTTAAAGGTGACTAGGGTGAAATTAAAGTTTATAAGTGCCCCCCGCTGCTTTTAAACCCGAAAAAATGTCAAAAACAAAAAAAAAACCCGGTATTGTGTACTCTTGCTGACATTAATTTTTTAAAAAATCCTTGTTTTTTTAGCTAGAGAAAAGTATTCAGCGTTTTTCGGCGTTTTATGGAAATCAGTTCAGCGGTCGTAAACTGTCCTGGCTTTACAACCAGTCCAAGGGAGAGATTATGGCCCGGGGATTCGAAAGGCGATACACCTTCACTGTAAGCTCTTACACCTTCACTGTAAGCTCTGCGCTGGCGTACTAAAGTCTGACCAAAAAATGCTGGACCCTGAGACAAAAAGAAACACGTAGTTTCATTACGACTAACTGACCGCTTTTCCGTAACTAGATTCTTCAAAGACCACAGAAATATAAACGCCATTTGAAAGCGCCAGTTATAAAGTATATTGTGATAATTAGCAGTATATAAAATTTTTGCGTTTTTAATGGACCATTTTTTGTTTTTTTCTCTTTTTAATTTATTTATAATTGATGTTTTTTATTTTTTCAGACGACGACGTATCAAATGGCTGTTCTCTTATTGTTCAACCAGCAGGATGAATACAGTCTCCAGCAGTTATATGACAGTACCCGCATTAAAATGGTAATCTTGGTATCATTAACTACAAAACTCCTTTTGTTGTTTTTGGTCTGAATGGCTCAGCTTGTCTGAAAAGCTCTGCGTTCAAGCTTATTTTTCTCATCACGTTGGTTGTCGTGGAATACCTAGACGAATTAAAGCAAAAACTACCTAGCCAGGCACTAGCGTGATATTTTTGCAATTTTGTCGGTTAGGTAAACATACATAAGCATGAAATCTAGATCAACTTTTAGACTTTTAGAGTAACCACATTATAGTACGGCCGTTCTATCTATGTATTAATCTATCTGAAGGTCTATGGGCGGTCAGTGTTCATAATTTTATTTTAACAAATAAGAAATAGAAATAATCATAGTTTTGTTTTTACTATGCAAAATTTCGTACATTTTACAATATTTTGGACATTCCAGATTGTCAACATGTTTTTCGGTTTTCTGTTTTTCGATTTATTTTGCTTATTTTGTTTTTTGTTTTGTTTATTTTGCCAGATTTATGATATTTGTTTAGGAAATCCTGAGTCAGCTTGTGAATTTCCTGGGCAAATTCCACCTGCTGATGGCGTCCAACCCGGATGGCAGTCCCGTCCCGGTCGGCGACGATGCCGTGCTCAGCTCCGATGTCCGCATTCGCGTCAATGACGAGTTTCAGAGGTACCAAGTCACTCACTGTCTAGCTGGGCTAGTCCTAGTCGTGTCATACATGTAACGGCGTCAATTTTTTTTGGGGGGGGGGGGGGCCTTCGGTCAATTTTTTTGGGACCCTCCTCCCCTGCTTGACCGAAAATACCATAATAATTCGCAGAATTTAGTAATTTTTTTTTAAAAATATCGCTATTAATTGTAGTGTACGCAATTTTGCTCGGAAGTTTTGGGACTCACCCACCCCGACGCCTGGGTTGGTTTTTTGATGGGGGGGAGGGTCTTCCATCCACCCCTGAGACATTTTGTCTGTGTCTAGTTGTGTCCAGTGAATGAACCACAAATATTATACTTATCGAGTATTGAATTTGAGTGTAACACTTTGTTCAAACGGGGATATGACTTGCAAAAGCAATTCACGTGTAAAGGACGTTAAAATAGGCAATAATGTCAATAATGGTGGCTGATAAATTTAGCATGAGCTTCCATGACTAACTTTGAACTATTTACTAACGAACTAATATGAACTTAGACTTAAGGTAAGAAACAGTTTTAGCATTTCTTTTAATTAGATAAAATTTAAATTAAGTTGTTTTAGTTTAATATTAAATTGATTTTACGAGAAGTTTGACTTAAGGTAAGGTACAGTTTTAGCATAGGTGTGTTAAATTAAATTAAATTTAAATTCAGTTGGTTTAGTTTAATATTATCTTAGATCTACGGGCCTATTCCTTTACCGAATTAAAGGGTTAGGTAATTTTAATCGGACTAAACGGTTTAAAAATTCAGCTGCAAAATGCCATTCCAAAACCTCCGGATTAAACGGACTTAACGTTTAGCCCGCTGCTTTTTAATCTTACTAAACGGGCTTAACTATGCACGCTAATGTTAAGCGTGCATGTTAAGTCCGTTTAATCCAGTAGTAGTTTTGGAATGGGGTCAGACTAAAATTAAGCCGCTGACTTATTTTAACGCCTTTAGTCCGTTTAGTCCGATATTTCGTTCCTAAACCTCGGACTAAAATAAGTCTAGTCCGTTTAATCCTGTAAAGGAATAGGCCCTCAGGCATAGGCACCAGGCATTGATTTTAGTCGTAAACTGAAAATCGACTTGTCCAAAGTGCCGCTGAAGGCGGAGGTGCGACAGGAGAGCGAGACGGTGCAGAAACACATCGAGGAAGACAGAAAGCTACTCATTCAAGTAAAGGCTCCATTCATACTTGCAGCCGTATGTCCGTTCAGCTGGCAGAATTACGAAATAATGACGCTAGTGTTTAAAACCTGATTGTGGCGTGATTTTTGTTGTGATATTAGCTTATAAGTATTTGACAATAGCTAAGTCTAAAAAAAAGTAACTAACTTGTGGTGTCATCCTATACCTCGTATTGTCTAGTAAAAGAAACATTCGTTGTGTGTACTATCTATACTGCTCTCTGCCTGCACAGATTCTCTGCATGGTAGCAGAGCGTGGTTTCGATCCACGGATCTCTGGTTTCAAAAAGAATGGGGAAGATGAAAAACAAAGAGATGAAGTATCCTCAAAAAAAGAAACGAAAGTGGTTGTCGATGCTACCCCAGTCGAACAACCGCCAAACGAAATTCCTGTGGAACCAGAAGGACGCAGAAGGTCCATTAGAACTCGTTACGCACCAACTCGCTACGGATTCGACGAGTTTGCAAATCAAGCTAGCAATCCTGCTTGTAAAATGAATCACCTGGCATATCATGCCCATACCATTCCAGAACCTGCAACTTTGAAAGAAGCCATGGGCAGCGCCAATGCGAAAGAATGGAAGCAAGCTGCCGATGCTGAATACAATTCACTGATAGAAAATGGTACATGGGAGCTGGTTCGATTGCCGTCAGATCGAAAAGCAGTGGCTTGTCGTTGGGTGTTCAGAGTTAAGTACAAAAGTGATGGGACCGTAGAAAGGTTCAAGGGGCGATTGGTCGCCAAGGGATATGTGCAGAAATATGGCATCGACTATGATGAAACCTTTTCTCCAGTTGTAAAGTTTTCGTCAATTCGTGTGCTACTGGCCTTTGCGGTGCAGCGTGACATGCACATACATCAGATGGATGTAGTAACAGCTTTTCTGAATGGAAAATTAGATGAAGAAATTTATATGGACCAACCAGAAGGCTACATAGCGCCTGGACAAGAAACGCTAGTGTGCAAGCTCAAAAGGTCGCTTTATGGGCTCAAACAGGCTCCTCGTTGCTGGAACCGTGCTTTTCATGAGCACATGCTAGCTACAGGCTACATGCAAGCTACGGCCGATTCGTGTGTCTACATAAAAAGGGGCGAACGCGGGCTGGTCATTGTGGCAGTTTATGTAGACGATTTGATTTTGATTACAGAAAACTCTAAGGATATGGACAATGTGAAACAAGCCTTGGCCACTGGGTTCAAAATGAAAAACATGGGTCAACTACATTATTGTCTTGGTATCAGTATTGAGCAAGATAGTGGCAAGGGAATTTTAAAACTTCACCAGCGTCACTATATCTTGAAGATGTTACAAAAGTATGATCTTTCTGAGGCCAAACCGGTGGCCACACCTTCTGATACCAGCACCAGGCTAGTTAAAGATGATGGTTTGAGCAAGTTCCTGGATCAAGCAGTTCAAGTCAAGTATCAGGCTATGGTTGGAAGTTTGCTTTATTTAGCTGTTGCCACTAGACCTGATATTGCGCAGGCAGTGGGAGCTGCTGCCAAGTTCTGCTCTTGTCCAACTGAGGCTCACTTGACGGCCGTGAAAAGAATTATGCGCTACTTGAAGGGGTCAATCAACATAGCCTTGACATATAAAAAGATTTCAACTAAAGGTTTGGTTGGTTACTCCGATGCTGATTGGGCGGGCGATAGGGATGATAGACACTCTGTCTCTGGCAACGTGTTTTTGTTTGGGGATGGAGCGATAAGCTGGCAAAGCAAGAAACAGGCAGTGATAGCGTTATCGACTGCCGAGGCCGAGTACATGGCCTGAAGCTATTTGGCTTCAGCGGCTTTTAAGCGATCTGGGAGAGACGTTACCCGACAGTGCAAAACCGCTGCCAATCTTGGAAGACAATCAAGGAACGATCGCTATGGCTAAAAACCCCGTTAATCATTCACGGACTAAACATATAGACATTCGTTATCATTTCATTAGAGAAGCCGTCCAAAACGGGAAAATTTCCTTGGAGTACTGTCCTACAAAAGAAATGGTAGCTGATATTTTCACCAAGCCGCTTCCAAAAGAACAGTTTGAGAAGTTGCGATATGAAATGGGGTTACAAGAAGCCGAAGCCTAAATTAGCTGTCAATTGTCAAATAAGTGGGAGTGTTGTGATATTAGCTTATAAGTATTTGACAATAGCTAAGTCTAAAAAAAAGTAACTAACTTGTGGTGTCATCCTATACCTCGTATTGTCTAGTAAAAGAAACATTCGTTGTGTGTACTATCTATACTGCTCTCTGCCTGCACAGATTCTCTGCAATTTTTTCGTTATTTTGCCGGCTGAACGGACATACGGCTGTAAGTATGAATCGAGCCTGTAGTCAAGTGAAGCATGACACAAAAAGACTACGACTAAAGCTGGACTAAAAATGACTAAAAATGGATTAAAATAGTGCCTGAGTATGCGAACGCTTTTTTTACATTATTTTGTATATATTTTACATTAGGCATTTTTTAGACGTTGTGTCAGGCAAAAAAGTTGGTTCAAATTCCATTAGCTTTCACTTCATTGACATAGTACTGTATTTTTTAAACTTGAAGTTTTTTTACTGTAGCCTAGTCTACCGTCTGCCCGGTATACTAGATGTTTTTTCAACATTTTGTATCTTAATTTTCTTTAATGCAATAATTTTTTTCAGGCAGCTGTTGTGCGAATCATGAAAATGCGCAAACGACTGAAGCACCAATTGTTGATCACCGAAGTTCTCAGCCAACTTTCCTCGCGATTCAAGCCAAAAGTTCCGGTTATAAAAGTGAGGAAAAATATTACGGGTGGCATTCATCACCGCCCGGTTCATACTTGTCCCTATAGTTTTGTCCATAAGCCTTTGTTAGAAAATTAACTGGCCAAATAAGTCATTTTTTTGCACAACGAAAGTTAGGCTTACTTTCTGGGCCCGGTTGCTCAACATTACAAATCTTACAATTGTAACAATTGTGAAATTTCACAACCTCCACATTTGTTACAATTGTAAGATTTCACAAGCGTTACAATTGTTACAATTGTAACAATTGTAAGATTGGCCTATGAAATGTGCATATATAAATCCAATTGTGAAATATTTTGGCATTACAATTGTTACAATTGTAACAATATTGTAATTGAAAAATCTTAAATTTAATTCAATTTATGCTTACAATTGTTACAATTGTAACAATTGTGAAAATTTTGGGTTGCGCAGCTACAATTGTTACAATTGTGAAATCTTACAAGTGTTTGTGAAAACTGGGGGTGGCCGACGTTATAGTTGAATTGCTCATGATATAGCTTGCTAAAAAACGTAAAAATTAGTTCAAATGGTTAACAATAAACTCAGAAATATTTTTATAAAAATAAAAAATTAAAATAATAAAGTAATACTGAAGAATATTGTCATTACAAATGACTGACGGAAGAAAAAACACTTGTGAGAAATCCTTCACAATTGTTACAAATCTGGATTTACAAATGTGTCTGCGCAACCCGATTTAGACCATTTGTTGGAAATAGAACGAAATTTCAAAAATTTTCACAATTGTAACAATTGTGAAATTTCACAATTGTGAACAGCTTGGCATATGAAATATTCATGAAAATTATTACAATTGTTACAATTGTACAATTGTAAGTGCTTGCGCAACCGAATACCACATACAATTGTTGCAATATTGTAGGTTTGTTCAATCGGGCCCTGATTGTATGCAAAAAATTAGGCGAAACACTGCTGTAAATTCTTCACAGCGACTGTGCGACAGATGTGCTGATCGTCCTTATATTATCGCTGTCCTTATGTCCTCAAGGACAAGTATGAATAATTGCAGTCATGTCCATTAGGCCCATTCCTTGTACAATAATTACAAAAAATGTCGTCAGACGTAAATATTGTGGGTGGATTTCACAAAGATAGTTTTGCTAAACCATGGTTTCACGTATGTTTTCGTATGATTTGCACATAATGTCTTTTCAAACTTGCAGCGCAACAAGTTTCAGTTCTGTTTTGCTGAAATTATGTGCAAATCATATGATAACGTTTCCGTAAAACCATAGTTTTTCAGCAAAACCACCTTTGTAAAATCCACCCTTTGTGTCGTTATTTTGTGAATAGTTTGTAATTTAGTAGCGTACTTTTGGTGAATGCACACACAGTATGAGATTATATTTCGGCTAACTTTTTTTGCCTAACTTCTGTCAGAACGTACCAGCAGCTTGTTCTGAAATAACTTATTTTACGGTTCACGCCACGAGAACGTGGCGCAGTCAAAGTTTAATTGACCTATCAAACCTGTTGTAATAATGTTTCTGCTTGTGTTGTTTTTAGAAATGCATTGATATTCTCATGGAAAAAGAGTATCTTCAGCGTGTGGACGGTGTGAAAGATGAATATGAATATTTGGCTTGATCAAAGCGGACTGGATTAGTTTGTTGCTGTAACGGATTAAACGGATTTAAAAATAATCCAGTTTTAATCCAGCCGTGGCTAACACTCTGGCCCAAATCCTAAAATGGATTAAACATGATAAAACAATAACTCATGATAGCGTTTATTAATCCATATGAAATTTGATATAGCAACTATTTGTAGCACCTCCCGCTTGTGCACAAAATTTTTCACGTCTACCTCAACATCGAGATTAGTTATTAGGCAAACAAATTTTAATCTAATCCGCTTAATCCATTTTAGGAATTGACCCAAGTCATAAAGTGACTGTTAACCTCCTACCCATAAATGTATGAGGCAGGACCACTATCCAAAATCTAGGGGTCGAGGGGAGGGTTCTGAAAATTCACACAAAATGCACTTCGTAGTTTTGGTTGATCGGAGAACAGAGTCCCCGAAATGTGGCCGGAGAGGCCCCCCTAAATTTCAACCCCGTTACTTTTGCCCCTGTGTGCATGTATTGCTGTCTTGTCATTAAGAACTGAGTTTATTCAGACGTGACTGTGCATGTCTAAAAATCAGCCAAGTTTTGCATAAATTGCGTATTCAGACGAAACTTGTCTGATTCAGACGGTCTGACTAGACTCAGTCTTAATGCTAGGACTACTTAACTTTTAAGTATTCTGTGTTAATAATGATTATTGTCTGGGATACCCTGACCATAATTCGAGCACTATAATATTCTATAACTCTAGGATAAGGTTGCGTTTTTGTGTAAATTAATTTAATGTTAATTGTTAATTATGTAATTATTATTAAATATTAATTTTTATTCTAATAATTATCCTAGTTCTTATTGTAAAATTTACAGAAATGAAAGCCGTAAAGAAACTTAATTTATTTTTCGTTCGTTTTCTATTTCAAAAACTAGAAATACTTGTTTCTCCGTTTCAAGAGACTTTTAATTTTGTAGAAATAATTAGTATGCTGAAATGAATTATTTAATTTAAGTGCAATACATGGGTCTTTGTATTAATTAAATAACGCTTAAACTTTAATAATAATAAAAAGGCCGGCGAAACAAAAAAACGGGAGTGAAAATGTTTTGAAAAACAGTCCCTTGATTCATCTTGGCGACAAACTCCCTTTGTATTTGATCTGTCAGAAAATACTGGCCCACCAGCGTGTACGGTGTTTGCGCAAAAATTTGGGGCTTCTGGGGGGAGAGCCTACCGAAAATTGGAGCAAAAGTGGATTAAAATGGCTTTTTTTTGGAATTTTGGAAAATTTATGGTATTTTTAGCCAAAAACGTGGGTAGATTGCCTGAAATTTTGTCAGAGTCCCCCAAATTTTGGACCTAGTTACATTAAGCCCCCTGTTTTTTATTGCCGGGATATATAGCCATTGTAGACGTTCCAATTTATTTTTGACTTTGGCCGTAGACTTGATGGATTTCTCTGTAAAGGCCAAATTTGTGCTTGTTTGTCCTTAAGGCCACAGGGACAAAAAGTTTGGTTGCTTTTAGAATATCGATAGGATCGTTTTGCTTATTTTGTGCAAACGAGTGAAACCCCAATTTAGTTCATGCCAGAACTTTTCTTGGAAATGTTTGGAGATAAAACGGTGTATGATAAAGAAGAGTATGAAATGTTTGTTAGAAATTGAAAACGTAAAACTTTTTGCGAAAAATTGTGATTTTAAATCAAAGTCAGGCATGTGTTTTGTGCGTTTCTTAGGTACATATTATTTGATGTATGATGTATTTTAAATTGTGTTTTTATGCCATTGTTATGTTGAATATTTTATTGTAACGAGCTTATGTCCAAGCTCTGCATAAATCCAATAAAATCATGTTAGCTATTGTTCTCAACAAAGGGGATTTTTAAAATTATTTTTTTGGTAAAAATTTTCATTAGATTGTTTTCGCAAGAATACTGTAAAGTGGATGATAAATTAACAAAATCACAACAAATTTAAAAACCGGGTTGAACTTTGAACCACCGGGTTGTGTGTTGGTAAGCAGACATTCTACCCACTGAACTAATCTGTCTGTGTACCTCTCTGTATTGCGTGACTTTGAAATAGTTTTAGGCTGTACTTGAAGTTTGTACTTTGCACGATTGTTCTATTCTATTCTGCTGTATTTTTTGTAAAATGTGTACAATGTTTTCTGAGTTTTTGGTAAAATATTATTTCATAATGGAAGTTTTTGCCGTTGGCTTTGTTTACGGTTTCGTTCTTGCGGCTTACATGGCCATTTTGGTGTTGGCACATAAAGCCACCGCTCCCCTCAAAGGCCCGATTCATACTTTCGTCCGTAAGTCCGTTCAGCCTGCAGAATGACATCACTAGCAGCCTAGTGCAGTGAATTAGCCAGCGCTTTTGACGTCATTATTTCGTTATTTCGCCGGCTGAACGGACATACGGCTGTTAGCATGAATGGCCCTAAACATGGTCGTTCACACAGAAGAAGCAGTAGCAGGTACATAGCTTATTTGTGTCTCGTGGGATTTGAACCCAAGATGAAGCGGTTCACACCCACTAAGATTCATACGCAATAGCAAATGAGAGGGGTTGACGACTTAGCTTTAGCTATAGTTGGAAATTCTGTGCTTTGACTAGGTAGAAGATGTTACTTACATTTACTCATACTTTATACCCTTACTCTATCTATCTATTAGTCTATCTGTTAGTGTTACTTATTGTTATCTTAAGCCGTGTGTGCCTAAAGCGTGATAAATTTCGAATTAATCAGCACGAATTGATCTAGTTAGCGGCGTGGCTATTTCGTAATTTTGCCGGCTGAGCGTATATTACTGCTGTAAATATAAATCGACCCTGACCCTACCCCCGATGTAGGGTTGTTTTGATGTGGAAATAGCATCAAATCAAAGCTAGTTTTGATGCAGTTTTGATTTTCGATGCATAAAATCAAATCAATTGGTTTTTGAAAGGGCCAAATCAAATCAAATCAATTGGTTTATTAGAGTGGCCACATCAAATCAATTGAAAATACGTTGCATCAAAACAACCGTACCCCTATGTTCTTGGAAATATCTGGTAGGAAGCCAAATCGAAGTTTATTACAACTTGAACATCACAACCAAACCAACCAGACACCGGTGAAGTTTTTATTGAGAAAAGTCGAGAGTAGGTACTAGGTATACCTGGAAAGAGTATGAGCTTCCCGATACTAAACAAAAAGTCATCGAGTATGATAATGAGACAATAAATTCACCGACGGAGATGATTTTTGTTGAAAATTATGTAAGTAACGTTTTTTTTATCAAAAGAAGTTACAGAAGTATTTTTCTTTAAATTTTTATCGAGTTTTATACATGTTTCGGTTCTAGTAAAGCATTACAGACTGGCAGAAAAAGTACCTCCCGGCAGTGTATTAACACAAAACGTTGGAACATATAGCTTTGTACCAGGGCAAAAAATTGAACTACATGTTAGCATAAAGATAAAACCCTGTTATACTTCTCATTAAGGACTCAGGAATAAGGACAAGGACAAATTTTGATCAGCTGCTATGAAAACTTACCGAATGGTTTTTTGTTGTAAAATTGTTTGTACAAAAAATGTCACATCTAGCCAAACAGTTTTCTTGGAATTGCTTAAGGACAAGGACAAGACAAGTATGAGCGTGGCTTAAAGCAAGCCAAAAAAGTCCTCGTCTTGACTTAAACTTAATTCAGCTTTCTTGATGGTTTAGTTTCTGTGAGCTTGAAAGAAATTACCTACTAAATCTTTACCAACTAACTCAAAATACCTATATAACTAAAAATTTGCAAAAAAGGCGCTATAATTTCGGTTATAGCTAGAGAAAGACTTTAATCTGTTAAAACTTTCAATTAACTACTTGCCCTACTTTGTACCAACAAAATGACAAGTCGCGATTCAGAAAATCAGCAAATTGCATCATTACTATGACACAGGCTATCTAGGGGTGGGCGCGGTAACGATTTTTCATTACCGCAAACCGCAAAAATTACCGCGGTTTTTTGCGGTAATTACCGCGGTATTTACCGCACAATTTTGCGGTAACCGCGGTAACAAAACGTCTGCAGTTACCGCAACCAAAATTTGATGCATTCGTTAACTGCACATTTTGGTCTCAAATTGATTGACATCCAGGTAACCCACAGTATTGTATTGCCCTTAGTATTAAAACTGGTGACAAAATTCAATTTCAACTGTGAAGACACAATTTTGGCAATTTCAACAATATTTATAGACAAGTATAAAACAGAAGTCGCACGGTACCGTTTAAAAAAACGAGAAACAAACATAAATATGTAAAATATTAGTCTTTTGTTAGCTAAAACGGTGATTAAGCACTGTTTCCAACTAAAAATTACACTCAGGTCCCCTGTTATTGCTTCAAATTTGTGCGGTAACCGCGGTAACAGGCAAGTTGCGGTAACCGCACTGACCGCGCGGTAACAAGCCCATTACCGCATACCGCAAATTTGCGGTTACCGCAGCGGTAACCGCGGTAACCGCAGTACCGCGCCCACCCGTAAAGCTATCCGTTATAAGCCGGCTCATACTTGTCCGAAAGAGACTGTAAGTGAGTGCGCGAATTGCTAGATATATCCTGTCACATGTTTTCTCACAAGAGTGTGAGATCACTTCAATTTCGAATAAATAAATAAATAAACAAATAATAACATAATAAATAAATAAATAACTAAACTTAGCACAAGAGATGAAATTGCTCCCTATGGACAAACTATCAGCTTTAGTACGGACAAGTATGAACCGAAACATAAGAAGCGCTAGTTTTAGTGTTATAAGTAGGTACATACCAACAGGTTGACTATGAAGATATAATAACAAATGTACGTAACCAGTTGGTAAAAAATTGACCAATATGGCAAAATATGTGTTTACGGAGTTACAGACAACCTACAAAATCACACCGATTTTCGATATATTTAAGAAAAATAATGTCATGAAGTTTTCCAGTGTTCAAAGCGCACTTTTTTGTTTAAAATTATCGCATTTTAAGCTTCAGTTTTAGAAAATTAAAATTTAAAATCTAC
Organism: Trissonchulus sp. WLG1_4; assembly: GCA_030248245.1. Lineage (NCBI taxonomy): Eukaryota > Metazoa > Nematoda > Enoplea > Enoplida > Ironidae > Trissonchulus > Trissonchulus sp. WLG1_4. The sequence continues at coordinate 43,467 of JASANF010006652.1, forward strand.
CTATTCTCCTTTCAAAATATCTTCCAAAAAATCTTCAATACTCAGAGTTACATTTCCCTCGGGTTTCACTTCCGAAACATCCGGCCCTTCCTTTTCCCACTGAATCAGAGATTCCATACAGCAAATGGCCTCCTCAGGATTGGTTGACCTTTGACATTTGTATGGTTCCGAGCAGGAGGCGGGGTTAGCAAGGTCGCATCTGATTGGCTGATCGCTGTCAGCCTTCACGAAAGGCAACCAACCGCGTTGGCACATGGGCGTGGCTTTGCAACAGACATAAGCGTCTATTGGCTGAATTGCCTGCTTGCAAATATAGCCTGTGGGGCAGCTATAGCCGTTATCATGACAAAATGGGGATTTGTGGGTCAAAATTTCCTCTCCATTGGGGCATTTTGCGTCTGTGGACTCAATTACAGCAGACCCTGAATCCCCAGAGAGACAACAGAGGGGTTGCCCCGTGGTGGTTCTACTTGTGCACTCGTAGCCAGAGGGGCAAACTGAGGGTTGTCCGTTGGTTCGACAGGATTTAGCTTGTCCGTATTCAGCCAAGGTTTGGGTAGCTAGACATTTAGGCCCTGGTGTCGCCAGGGGGTTTAGAGGGTCTTCCTCGCAGCACAGATAATTTCCAGGACTATTAGTCGATTCTACGCAAGTCCCGTAACCGTTGCATTCGGATCGACCGGACCCCCCCTGACAGTGTTTCGGCTTATCCGTTGAAGTGTCCACGTAGCCAGGGGGACACTTTAGCTTTGGGCAGCAGAAAAAATTGTCCCCTTGAGACGAATCTTGACACGAGAATCCTGGGGGACAATCGTCGCGGAAAAAGTTGCATTCCATTGGCAGGTCGCCACCGGTTTTTAGCGGAGTCAGACCAGTTTTGCAAACGGAACTGGAACCGGTTAAAGGGAGAGGCAAGGGGGGTCCAGCGTCGTCAGAACAGCAAAGAAATTCGACTCCACCTAGAGTTTGAACGCAATCGAATCCTGCCAGACATTCTTCGTTGGCTCGACAAATTTTTGGCGACTGATCGTCCATTTGTGGCTTCATGCCGGGAGGGCAACTTGTCGCTTCGGAAGCTCGACGCCGATAGGAGCAACAAATTGTGGGTCCGCTTGTAGACTGGCTACAACTGAAGCCAGGCGGGCAGGCGTTGAATCCGGCGTTCACTTCACAGTATCGGGGTTGACCGCTGCTTTCCAGATAAGCGGCTGTACCGCTAGCGCAGGTCACAGAGGAACCGGACCCGGCCGGCCGGCAACAAACGTAGGTTCCGGATCGGGTCGATTCAATGCAATTGTGCTCCGTCGGACAAACCCCAGATTGTCCCAGCTGACAGGTCTGTGGATCAGAGCCGATTTGGTAAGGCAACCAGTCGGTAGGACACCGAAAAGAGGTACTGCCCGTGTAGCAGCAGACAAATTGTCCGGGGGTGGTGGAAAGTTCGCAACTATACCCCGCCGGGCAACTAGGGTTGTTGACTGAGCAACCCTGGTTGCTACCAGAAGCGGTGGCAACTTGGCGGCCACTAGCGCACGCTCCTGCAGGTTGCGTTTGACGCTGGCAACACACGTAACGGGTGGGATCAGTGGAAGGGGCACATTCGTAGTCATTGGGACACTGATTGGTCCCACGGATGCAGTAGTAGGGTTGGTTGCCCGGTGCCCAAACGGGTTGCCCACTGGCGCATTGGTAACCTATGGGACCCACCGTCCCACCCCCACAACAAAGGTACCGCTGAAGGTTTGTACTCAGCTGGCAAGTATATCCTTGAATCCCACACGAGGCTGTGGGACCAAAACAGTACTGATACTGTCCTCCCACCATTCTGGGACTCTGGGTGGGATCGGGACACACCCCGGGTCTCACAGTGCCAGTGTATTCGCAGCAAATATAGTAGCCAGGTCGATTGATAGCCTGTGTACACTGAAACTGGGCCGGACACGAATTTGGGACATTTAGGACACACGGCTGGGCCACCCCGTTTATAAGCCGCGGACTGTAGCGCGGTGGACATTGGTCCTGATTTGACCCCACCGGACAACACGCGTATGTCCCGGTTTGTCCCAGAGTTTGCTGGCAACTGTAGCCCTGTCTACAGCTAGCCGCACTGGGACCGCTACAGTACCAAGTCCCACCGTTGAGCTTATCTACCTGCCCGGCCGGGCACTGCACAGAACTGGTGGATGATTTGCAACAAATATAGGTCCTCGGTTGGTTGGTCGCCGAGACACAGTCGTACCCCGGTTGGCAACTGGACGTTCCCGGACCGCTGCAATAATAGGGCGTAGTCCCACGCATAGCCAGGGTTCCATATGGGCAGGTGGGAAGAGTGGTTGGTGAGCCGCCGCTACAGCATATATATTGGCCTGAAAATAGATAGAGAGTTAATATGTATATGATACTAAATGCAGGGACACCTGAATTGAAACATTAACGTTTTAGTGCGATAAATTTGTAATTTGTGTAGTGTAAATACTAAATGTATTTGAAGCGAAACTGTGAACCCAATAAGTACGACTGCCAAAGCCAAACTTTAGTATGTTACTATGTTACTTATATCCTCGGATTATGCCGGAGTAATACCGTTGAATTTCAAAAATATAATCAGCTAAATCCAATTTCGGATAATGGCCTTAAGATTCAGATGCAGACGGAAAAATGACCAGGGCCCGATTTCTCGAAGCAAAATGTTCGTCATTGAAAATGTTTCGATCAATCCAAAATTTTCAACAACGAAAATGTTCAAGTAAGGTCTTACCCGGAAATATAGCTGCCGGCTGTGCAGGTTGGCAGCTATAGGTGGGATTACTACAATGGTCTGTCAGTCCCACAGGATTGCAATAGCGGATGCTGGATCCCACTATCTCCGGATACCCATTATTGGGGCAAGTGGGGACTGTTTGTCGACTGGTGCAGCAGATTTTTTGCCCCACCGTTGACCCCAGAGCGGGTTCACAGGTATAGCCGGAGGGGCAACTAGCGATACTGGCACAAATCTGGGGCTGGCCGTTGACCATGTATGGGATTTCGCTACTGGGGCAGCTAAGTCTACCCGGTTTGATGCTGAGACTGCAGCAAATGGTCACACCGACGGTACTGGAAATTTCACACCGATATCCGGGGGAACACTCCCCGGCTACATTTAGCAAACACCGGATAGGCTGCCCGGAAATGGAGTCTATTTCCGCCGACCTTCCACCGGAACACTGACTAGACCCGGTTATCGGGCCGACCGGCCCGCTACTGCAGCAAATATGCAAATTAGGCGCGCCACCTAGCGACAGCTGACAGGTGGCTGGCTGAGTGCACGAGTCTGATTGGCCCAGACTGCAGGAGGTCACGTGACCCTCTGGATCTGTGGCCGGTTTCAAACCCGACGGACATTGGCCAACGGTTCCGCAGCAGACGAAATGACTGGTCGTTGATTGGACGCAGGAGTAGCCCGGTTGGCATTCGCTGCTCTGACCGGTTTCACAGGTGTCCGGTTCGTTGTTCGTGGGATTACGGTAGAGCGCTTGACCACGGGGACAGTCCCCTGAAATGATGAATAAGTACATTTTTCAGTTTACTTTTATTAGGGTCGATTCATACTTACAGCCGTATGTCCGCTCAGCCGGCAAAATTACGAAATAATCATGCCACAAATAGTATGGTTAGATAGTCTTGTTGGAATTCACAAAAGGTATTTAATTTTAGACAAAGCATTTGCTTCTCAAGCGCATACATTTTTTTCAGTTAAAGCTGTTTTTACTAAAAGTAGCTGCAAGTAATCATGCGGTTGACTGTTCGAAATAGGCCAAGCTGAGGCCTAGCTTGAACCGCTTTAGCTTTTTTAAATTTTTAAAACCGGTTGAAGTGCGGTTCACCGATGAATATTATAAACGCAGCTGGCGCTTAGAATTAGGTAATTTGGAAACTGAGGTTTAGCTGCGGGTTAGCTGATATTTAACTAAATCAATCTAACCAAAGTTAAGGTCAAGCTCAGACTTAAGTTAAACGTATTCGATACAGTCCATAAATTAATTATTATAACCTAATAATAACCTAATTACCATAATCACTACGACAGCACTGATAACTGGCCGTCCACCAATTGAACTCGCATTTGGCACTGTTTCCGCATGAACCAGCTTGGTTGGGCTGGCAGGGCTGACCAGCACTCCCGCTCACAAACACTGGGCTCATGCCACGAGGACAACCTGAAATATATTCATGACAGGATTTCCAGTTTTTTGGGTGGTGGTGGATTTAAGGTAGCCGTCAGCAAAAAAGTCATGTTTGGCACTAAGCGATTAGTAGCGATACCAGTTTAGTTGCATAATTATTGAATAAAATGGGTACAAAAAACTATCGGTTCCCGTAAGCGCCAAAATTATTTCTAATTGGGGTAATTGTTGCGGATTTTTGGAAGGCTATGAATTAAGAATTTTTTTGAGTAGAACTATAGGTTGTATTCACTTGACTGCACAGTCAAATAGAGTGGTATATACTTTGACTCCGAAGTCAAGTGACTCCGACGTCCGACTCTGCTTTGACTCCGGAGCCTGTATGAAGCAATTTTGGTCGGTACCGCAATACATGCTTGACTTAACCCTTTCATTCATAATGTTGCTTCTAAGCAACAATTAGCAGTATCTCTTACTAGTGAAACCTGTCGGCCTGATGTTTCACAAAATCATGTCCTTCATGAGGATACCTTAGGTATCCGAGTAAAGCGAGCTGGTGGCCGAGTGGTCTGGCGTGACAGTAGTGCCACAAAGTTGTCACTGGGAAGCATGCCCAGTCTGTGGCAGCGGATCAAATCCCAGCCAAAGCTTGGACTTAGTGGAATTTGGAAAAATTCATGAAGGAAAGGGTTAAAAGTGTATATACCATGCCTTGAAGGTGTACCTTTAGTTTTGCTCAGTCAAAGTTTCAAATAATTCAGATTCATACTTACAGCCGTATGTCCGTTCAGCCGACAAAATTACGAAATAATCACGCCACCAGCTACACTTTGCCGATAATTACCGTTATCATTTTCGCAGCACTGGTATCGGTCAATGAGATAACTCCACTGGCAGACGCCGTTAGCCAGACAGGATTGGCTGGGGATTCCTGGACGACAGGTTTGCAGCTGGCCGGAGGGAGATTTCTGAGGTCGACTGCCCCGGGGACAACCCTCGCCTAAACAGAGACATTTTGGGATTAAGGACCTTCAGGACAAGAACAAGGACAAATTGTTTTAAACGTTGGCGTGAAAACAGGCAAATTCATTTTGCTTACTTTTTCGCGCACGCACTTTTTAGCTTTGTTCATAAAAAACTGCTATAATTTGTAGGCTAGTTGTTCGGAAATTGCTCAGGGACAAACCATAAGGACAAGGATTAAAACAAGTATTAATCTGGCTTTAAATTCAAAGTTACCTAGGTTTAATTTTGCCAGTGGTGGAGTGCTCTACTCTCGTTTTTATAATTACGAGGGTCATAATAATTTACATATTTTGACTTACTTCCTATTAGGCAGAAACAAAAAACCTAAAAATGAGGAGGACTTATGTAGTTGAGAATATGGCGGAATTTTTCCTACAGAAGTAAGAAAGTAGAAAACTTTAGTCATTAACTGAATTAAGTAGAAAGGCTTATTTGATATTTCCGCCCTTGACTGCTAATGTCGAACTCTTATTTCTTATTTCTTATTTCCTATCTCCACCTAGTGAGAACCGGACGAAGGCTAATTTGGTTCCATTTCATAACGTAAACTTGCAGTTTCTGTAGTTGTTTTTTTACCTGGACTTTTCCCACAGCATTTATGTTGCGACTCAACAGCGTCGAAGTAACAGACGGAATTGCCGGGACATGCATTCGGAGATCCCGGGGTACAAGTCCGAACTTGTCCGTCCGCCGTTTGCATTGGCTCCAGACCCCAAGGGCAACCTAAAAAACGAAAAAACAGTTCCCACTAGAGTAATACGATGACTGGTTAGCATTAACCCCGTGGCTCAAATGGTAGAGCGCTGGTCGACAGGTGCAGAGATTGGTGGTTCGAGCCCCCCCGAGTCATTTCTGAGAATTTGGTTGGTGAATAATATTTTTTCCGTCAGAGTGACCAGTAGTGACCAGTAATGGTCTCTACGAATTTATTTCTTTTCTGAGGATCAAGAAGATAATACTTTGTTGGAGCTATCTCTTACCAATTTTCAGCAATACGCTCCGAATGCAGTGGCGCTACCTTTTCTGTCAGGTTTAAGTAAAGATTTTCTCTTCCTTGACATGGCGAGGCTTCTATTCCGACCCTTGTTTGTCCCGTTCCTCATTTTCCCTATCGGACGAATTGGGTAAAGTAGTGTCAGACCGTTGGTGTGTCACAGTCATACCTTCTTGAGGAGAGCGTTGTATGAGTATGACTAAGGTATGGCAGACCCGTTAGGTAGCATACTTTGACTGATCTAACAACTTATAGCATTGGCCCTGTAGCACAAATGGTCAAGTACTGGCTAGAAACTACAGGCTACATGTACATACATACGTGCCTAGGTGCATACTGTGCAGGTCCAGAGATAGAAAAACCCTCCTCTTTTTCTTGACACTTGTCAAAACAAGACAATATCAAGAGTACATAATAGGAATATAATATGCACTTATATTCCGGCATCATTATTATGTACTCGTGATAATATCGATTGTCCTACCGATCGGTGGTGGCTCGATTTCTTCGACCATTGGACAACAGTATCCGGTTTTTGAACCAGAAGACCGAGTTTCGCAAGCGTAGCTTCCGGGACAGGCTTCCGGATTGTCTAGATCACATTCTTGCGGCGTAAGTTCGCCTTCTGCTTGGTAAGCGTCTCCGGCATTGCAGTAACCTGAAATATCGTTCAGTAGTCAAGCCAGCTAGCATAAACTCTGCTAGCAAAAGTTGTTAGCAAAACCAACCTTATTCTCGAGCTATTCTTATTCTCTCGAGTGCTGTTCGCCATCTTACGATTTTAAAAAAATCATTATTCAATGTACATTTGGTGATTAGTTAATGTGTACCCATAATCGAGGAAACAGTGAAAACAAATCTACTAAATACGTTTAAGGCGGTAGTGTCGCCAAAGCAGTTTTGCTCATAGCTTGTAAAAAGAGAGCTTTAGCTTTGAAATTGTACGTTCACTCAGAAACTAGTAAAATGCTATAAGGTGTTAAGTAAATATACTGTCGGATACTAGACTACCAATATCTACGAATATTTCGAACCAGTCACCATTTGTAAGCCCGACATCACACAATAGGGACATAAAAGTTCAAAAAATCAAGCCAAATATCAGATTGGCCAGCTTGTGAAGCACGTATAATGTTTTGACGCGCAATTTTTTGCCACAAACAAGAAAAATGAAAAATGATGGTACGTTTTGCTTTTGATTTTAAGCGTCTAAATTTTTCACAATTTATCATTTTTGCTGTGAGTGCTTCACAGTTTACGCACAGTTTCACAGTTCAAACAGGTTACTCCGCAACCACTCCAGCACTTTGCACTAAATTTTGTGTGCGTAAACTAGAGCATATGTGCTTTTAGTGTGTGCAAAGAATCTAAACAAAAAGTTTTATAATTGTGACGAAATTATCGAATGTGAATAGGTTTTCAAAACGTCATTTTTCCGACTTTGCGACTTCACGGATAACTGTATGCTGCATCAACTTTGCTGAAACTTGGCGAAAATATTTGCCTTAACACGTATTTTCAGAGTATATAAAGAATACTGTCTTATTTTTCACTGAAAAAGTTTTATAGTCGCGCAAAATCGACTGCTTTCGCGACACTACCCCCTTAAGGTGGTAGTTACGTTTTCGAAGTTTTTGCAATAATTCAAAAGTTACTTGATCGAACATAATAAAATTTGGCACGGACATTGCGAATTTAAATAGAAATATTTCAGCTCATTTTGACATCGATTCAAACTTTTACCGCTAGTTTATAGCTAAAAAACTGGATTTTTTGTGCATTTTTTGAGGACTTACAAAATTGTATGCAAATTTTTGTGGCTCTTACACTACCTAGAAAAGCCATTCAAAAATGGTCTAACTCATTTTATTTTAAGAATATTTTCAGCTAAAATATGACATATTTCTGTTAGTCGTTCTAGGCGATCTGTTACTTTGAATTGTTTTACATAAATTCTGATTTCTCATGCCAATATCACAAAATACCAATACCACTTGGCACCATAATTTGCATGTATATAGTCCCTTATGCATCCATTATAGCCGCAAAATTTGGTTAGTATATGTCACAGCAGCCAAGAGCATTGGCAGTGTAAATAAACCCCTTCAAAAATTGCAAATTTTCTTCAGTATCCTGAAACGTCATTTTTTAAACTTTTGTCCGCCATTTTTTCAACGGGTACGGGAAAACTGTGCTTAATGTAATATTACCTGACCCCAGTGAGGCCCTATTTAACTGAATTAAATTTTTTTAAAAATCCGACATTTCTGAGCACAATGAGTGATTTCAGTTAAAGTAACCAATATCCTGTTCAGTTCATAAGAATGCAAAGAAAGCATATTTGACAGTAGCCAAAAAAATTTGCCCTATACCTTTTTCGAATTGAGTGAAAAGGTTGATTATTTTTTTAGTTACAGCCTACCAAAGTCATAAAAACTGCCATTTCTTGACTTTTTAGAAAAATTTTAGGCAAACTTTTGCTCACTGTAAAAATCTGCTAAATTATTACGTTTAGTTAAGAATACCAGCACTTTCAAAACACATCAACGTGCCTTTGGTATAAATTGCTTGACTGTATGCAGAATTTTTTTACCACAGTGAAGAAATAACAAAATACGGGGAAAAATGCATAAAATTGAGCTAACGAGCTTCACCAAGATAGTTGGCGTGCACACTATGAGTAACATCGACTCTTGAAAAATTGTAATTTTGTAAAAAATAAGTTGGTTAATAATATGCAAAAGACCGCTTGTAAATTAATTTAGTAATTGCTAAAAAATAGAGCATTGAAAAAAGCTGCGAAAACGTAACTACCACTTTAAATGGTTGAATGATATCAGCTTTTCTCGAACTATTCTACCCTATTTTGGTTTGCCAGTGTTGAACTCTAGAGACATTTAAATGTGTCGGCAGTTGTGAATCGTTAAATAGTTTAGGCATTAACTTTTATGGACGTCTGAGGTTTTTTATAAGTCTTTTTGGGATAGTTATGTTCTAGAGTGTGTTACTTAATGGCCTCGACTTATTTGACTCTACACGATTTTGATAACTCAAGGGGGTAGTGTCGCGAAAACAGTCGATTTTGCACGACTATAAAACTTTTTCAGTAAGATAGGTAGATAGATAAGATAGGATAGATAGATAGCATAATTGATGCAACATACAGTTAGCAGTGAAGTCGCAAATTCGGAAAAATGACGTTTTGAAAACCTAATCACATTCGATAATTTCGTCACAATTAAAAAACTTTTTGTTTTGATTCTTTACACAAACTAAAAGCCCATATGCTCTAGTTTCTGCACACAAAATTTATTGCAAATTGCTTGAGTGGTTGCTGATGCAGAGTAATACCTGTGTGAACTGTGAAACTGTGCGTAAACTGTGAAGTACTTACAGCAATAATTATAAATTGTGAAAAAATTTAATTTTAAAATCAAAAGAAAAACGTACCTTCAGTTTTCTTTGTGCAAAAAATTGTGCGTCAAAATGTTATATGTACTTCACAAGCTGGCCAATCTGATATCTGGCTCGATTTTTTGAACTTTTAAGTCCCCATTGTGTGATGTCTGGCTTACAAATATGTAGTAATTGGTTCAAAATATTTGTAGAGATTGGTAGTTTAGTGTCTTGCAGTATTTATTTGACACCATATAGCATTTTATTAGCTTCTCAGTAAACGTACAATTTCAAAGCAAAAAGCTCCCTTTTTGCAACCAGTGAGCAAAACTGCTTTGGCGACACTACCTACCACCTTAAGAGACTGCTCCATATTATGGTAAACTCTGACCAAAAAATGTTGAGCACTGAGACAAAACAAAACATGTGATTTCAATACGAGAAAATTTTCAGGTATCGAGGGTGCATACTGCAAGTATATAGTTGCTAATCTTTCCGTGTCTAATACTTATTATCAGACTTCAGGTCTGTATTTCTTACTCAGTTATGGTGAAAAACTCAGAACGAATAATTATGAGCATAAAAATATTTTTTATCTTTTTGTTTGGGAACCCCACAGGAGTAGTAGTAGTAGTAGTAGTAGTAGTCGTAGCCATGATATTACCTGGTGTCTGTCCACAACATGCTTTTTGTTCTTTTTTTAGGGTAATGTTATAGAAGGTATTGCAGAAGAATCCTTCCGGACAACCGTATTCTTCCCCGGAATCTTCGCAGCGGTTAAGCGTGTCTTCGGATTTCATCAGGGGTTCGAAACTGCGGGGACACACTGCAATGCCCAAAATTGGTTAGTTTTTTGAGATTGTTTGCAAGTTTGGATGGATTCATACCTGTTGTTTAGCCGTACAGCCGTTTGTTCGCTTAGATGATGTGATTTTTGAAAAAAATCATGCGACATTCCTATCCGAAAATCAGGAGTTAAATGCTGAGCCAATTATTCAATAAAAATGCTCAAAACTGATTTATAAAGCATTGTTTAAACGTTGTTTAGCAAAACCGATGGTTTAATACACCATTGTTAACTCTACCGTAGTGTTCATAATTTATTAGCATTTAAAGGGAACCTAATCGGATTGACAAGTACAAGGCAACGAAACCTGTTGTCCAAATGTGACAGTTTTAAGAGCCAAACAAATTCGAAAGACTTACCAACGGTCGGTGCAGATCTTGCAACACGAGATGCGCCTAGAACAAAATCGATTATTAGATCTGGAAATCAGTAGATCAATTGATCAATATATACATGCTTCTGTCTCTCAAATATTAACTCTAAAGTCTGACCAAAAATGCTGAACACTGAGACAAAACAAAGCGTGTGGTTTCATCAGAAAAAGAACAGATTTCAGCCATTATAGCCCGGTTCATACTCGTCCTTGTCCTTGTCCCTATCGTTTTGTCCTTAAGCGATTCCAAGAAAACTACCTGGCCAATTGAGTTGATGTTTCTCTTGAGGCAAGTCTGGGTCACATCCAAATCGTATGCAAAAAATTAGCCCAAATGCTTTGGTAAATTCGTCACTGCAGCTGATCGAAATTTGTCCTTGTCCTTGTCCTTACGTCCTTAAGGACAAGTATGAACCGGGCTTAAGAGTAAAATTTCAGCCATTTCGGCCATTTCAGCGACTAAAATGAAGCCACCTTTTCTTTCAGTGTTTATAATTTTTTAACACTTTAACAACCAAATTACAGCAAATGGGTCAACCTTATTAGAAAATTCATATGAATTCATGTTGGTTATACCTAGCCTTTACGTTGCAATTTTACAAAAATAAAAGTGCTATGGGCATTTTTAGTGTAGCTTACTATAATTATAATTTTTTCGTTCATGGTTTATGGATCTGTTTGAAAAAAAGGGAAACTACGAGCAAACGAAAACTTACAAATAATACGAATATACGCAAATAAAAGGCATAAACAAGCAAAGTTATTAATAAAGCGTATTTTCAACATAATAGCGAGAAAATCGAAGATTAGTATAGAACAGCAACGAATCGTCGAAAAGCGAGTATAATGCTGTGTATATTGAAATCAAAACTCCAAAGTACAACTTCAAACTTTTGATTGTTTCAAAGTTTATAAAGCTGTAAGAATATCAGCCCCCGCAAAAGCCTTAAAACTGGTTGTCGACTGTCAACAATGGTTGAAGAGTGTGTAAAAAGTCAACTTCAGTCTATGGTGAGCCGATATAACATCCAGTATAACACGCATGGATTGTAGATTTTTTGCAAATAATTCCCATGCTTATTGTTGTGCATCTAGTCACTGAGAAATAGCTAAAAAATGATAGAAAAAAATAATAAATTTGGGGGCTAATCCGCAGTTATTTGGGACAAAGCCTGCGTAGGTGTGTTTCTATGACACTTTAAAGCCAACGGCTGTGTTTTGAAGTGGGTTTAGAATTTCGAATTGCGTTTAGACGTGATAAGAAAATAAAGAAAGCAACGTAAGTTGACGTAAAACGCCTACGCCCGCGCAAAAATGTAACAGTTCTAAAAGTAAATACCGGAAACGTGTCACTTACTTAGGTATAATATGTTGATAGAGAAACGAACTCTATCTATAACGCAAATAGCGCATATAGCACAACCGATGGCGCTTATGGCGCAATTATAACACTCATAGAAAGCGTTATAATGCAAATAGCAGTTATAGCAAATTCAAGAGCGTAAATAGCACTATGGCTGTTTTTTGTGTCGCATAGACACTTTCGTTCTATCGAAAATCTTCCTTTGATCTGTGAGATACCTATTGAAACAGAACTCACAGGCAACGACTAATGATGATGCCTGCTTCCACTGTAGGTTTAAGGTTTAAGGTTTAAGGTTCAAGGTTTAACGGTTCATTCACACACTGGCAGTTTAAGGTTTAACGATATTTTAATGTTGTATATTCATGGGCTGGATGCAGAAGCTCGGCCTGCCCACAGCTCGCAGATGTTGGCAGATTACAGAAGCTCCGCCTAGAGCTCGTAACTGATTGACTGAATGGAGAAGCTCCGCCTACAGCTTGTACCTGATTGGCTGAATCCTTGAACGTTAAACCAAAAAGTTGGAATTTTTTAACATCGTTAAACCTTAAACCTTAAACCTTACATTTCTGCAGTGGAAATGTGCAATACGCTCAAATCATGTTCTGCATTAAACCTTAAACCGTAAACCTTCAACCTTAAACCTTAAACTTGCAGTGGGCAGCGGGCTCACAGGCCCACAAATTTGTGAACCCTTAGTTCATATCGAACTTGTGGGCATTTTATTCCTCAGATTGGTATGGAAATCATTAAATTTTTTATTTTTTATAATCGTTTGTTTTTTTGTACAGTAAGCAACGTCTAATGGTCTAACGAAAGGAATAAAGCAACAAAGCGTGGTTCACATTTAAGTTTTGCAGCTGCATTCGCAAATTTAGTTAACAATAAACTTATCTCACTTATTTAACTTTTTTTTTATTTTTTCAGACCTATTCTTTTTCCTGTTGTGCCACAGCACAACAGGTCTTTAATTTTGATTTTGGCGGATAACACAGGACTGGGAGTGTGCTATAAGCTTGTGCGTTTGTTTGCTGTGCACTTTGGGTCAACTGTGCGTGTGTCACTGCATTGTCCAGCACAAAAGTTACACAGAAATCAGTGACAGTTTCAATGTGCGTTCGTGTAGCTCATGCAGGTTACGTATTGTGCGTGAGTCACATTGCTGATTACTATCTGATCATAGAAGTCTTAATTGACAACAAAAGCTTGCGTCAAAATATCTGCGCATGTGCGGGTACAAATGGCCAACACGGTACATAAGTTCCTTGTGCCAAAGAAAATGACACCAACCAGTGTCACACAGTTTGTTTATAATTCTTTATATGCAATCATACACAGTAGGCTTATACGAAAGATCCACCTTCTGTTTAATGTTGTTGCTGTTTAATTCATATATCAAATGAACATATTAGAACTATGTATTGCGTTAGAATTGCAACTGGTAGGTATTCTGACCATTGCCTAGCAAACAGCGACAAGCACGATGAGTGTGTCGTGTTTTACCCGAAAACGTGTGCAGCACATGATTGTATAGCAAGTGTTTCGGATCTGATTTGTTGTTTGTTTTAATTAAAAAAACAACACAATGTCGCTGCACAACAGGCTTTAGCTGACCACCGGTCAGTTTACTTAAAACTTTTGGGTTGATACTTACTGAAAGTTTTGCCGCAGATTGAGCTTGTTGCTCTACATTTTGTGCTTAGGCTATTTCAACGACGGTACATTGTTAACGTTGGTACATACATATAATGAATTTACAAAGTGTTGTGCAATCGTTTTATGTGATTTTCAATTAAGCAAGTGACATTGCATTGGTAATGACACCAATATATTCTGACATTCATGATAAGAATTGTACCTTGGGACCAATAACATTAACTTTTGCATGTTTGACTTTATGACTTGCCGTGAAAACTCTAGAATGTCTACCTTATGTAGGTATATTAAATACCACCTAGTTATTCTGTTGTTGATTTTTTGGTTATAAAAGCATCAAAAAAAACTTTTGAAACTCCATTGTAGATTCAAATAAAATGGTTTTATTTAAATATTTAAATTTAAAGTATTCCGTTTTTTGATTTTTGAAGCTTCATTGCAAGTTCTGTAATGACAAGTTGTGTAGTGTAGTGTTGTCAAAACGAAAGCATACCTATCGAATTCACTTTCAACATTTTTGTTGGTCAACTAAATCCCGGTTCATACTTGTCCTTGTCCTTATCCCCATTATTTTGAGGCGCTTCTGAATGAGGTGAACCGGTTTATCTAATGTGACGTTTTTTGCGTTTTTGACAGTTTTTTTCAATTTCTCAAGTGAAAATGCACAATTGCACTTTAGTTTCTGAGTATGAATTTTTTCTGAATATGAATAAACTTATTTCTTAACATTGAATAGCGGAAATCAGGCCTTAGTCTTAATACTCAGCCAAATTTCAAGTTTTTTGCAACTGTTTGCACAAGATCCGCAGTGTAGCTTATATGATTTTTTGGTTTCTTAAATGTCAACTGAAGTCCAAATATAGACTAAATCTCATCAAAAGTAGTTTATATCTAATATCAGTTGACAATTAGCATAGTGGCACTGCCCCACTCTCAAGTACACTAGCAGCAAAATGTTATGTCTTCAAGTTAGCTTTTTCCTAAGATAAAAGTTGGCAGTTCGTTTTTATGGTTCAGCCGCATATTAGCATCATGGGAACTCTGAATAGAGACAGACACAGAATAGAAGGGCGGAGCACTTTTAGTATATGAGACGCCGGCTTTCTTATGTTTGCTGGTATAAAGCCAGACCCTAAGCCTGAACGCATAACGCCCATATTTGCCTAAATCAAGCGTAGCGGAAGTCAGTTGATTTGATAAAGTAGGACTTACAACTGTTGGCTCTCATAGCCGAATGAAAGTTCAGGCGTTGGGGCTGGTAGATTTTTTCAACTGATTTATTAGTGATTTGATTAGGATCAGTCCTAATTAAAAATTGATTTAATGGTTTATGTTTTAATTTGATGTTTCTTGGTTGACATAACTGGTTTACGGCTGTTAACATAACCGGACATGTTTTACTTATCCCCTTCATGAATTTTTCTAAATTGAACTAAATTCACGCCTTGGCTGGGCTTTGATCCGTCACCTTACCTAAACTGAGCCTACTTCACATAGCCACTCGGCCACCGGCTCGCTTCAGTCGGATACCTGAGGCTTTCTCGTGAAGTAACTGATTCAGTGAAACATAAACTCGACAGGTTTCACTAGTGTGAGATAGTGCAAATTGTTGCTCTGAACAGCATTATAAATGAAATGGTTGAACTTTAAAAGCCGATTCATGCTCGTTCATTAATCACACAGGGAAAGGGACAATGATTGATTTTCGTCAACTAGGTAAAAAATGGCTGAAAAATTTTTTGCATACGCATTGCTTACGCAGTTTGATCATGCGAAAAATGTCACCTTTGGTGCCCCCCCTTAAAATTAACTCACTAAAGATTGTCAATTGGCAGTGTGCTAGAACGTAAGGGCATTCCTCTCCTGTAATCAAGACGTCTTGATTTGAGAAGTGTATAATCCCTGAAATTCAGACCTTAAAGTTCTACTCTGGTCGGAGCATCTTTCTGGCCGATTAGCAAGGATAAGGAAGAGTGTCATATTCTTTCCTATTATGTACTCTTGAAATTACGATCGTAAAAAATACGAATTCCAATAAAAACAATTATACCAGTTTTCGCTCTAGTAGGTCAAAATAGTTGCTTACGGACAAACGGTTACCTTTACAGACTTTAGTATGAACCAGGTTTAAATCTTATGAATTAAAGATATATACGATCAAACGTTATGTAGTGTGCCTTTTTGTGCGTTTGTGTGTTTGTGTGTGCCTTAGGCTAGCCTTAAAAATAAATTAGCTTCGTAAATTTTCTTAATCCTCTTTTCTCTATTTTCGGCCAAACTTTTTTGTACGTGGATTTCTCCATGGCGTGAAACTTTTTCAATTGTTGAAGTTTTTTCTAGGTGCCAAAATTGCCATTTTAATACTTATGATTGCAAATAGAACGTTGCAAATAGATGTGCGAATAGTATATATGTAGTTACTCGGTAATTTAGAAAATTTAAAAATTAAATAAAAACAACAACTGTTTTTTACATAAACGCTTACTTCATCAGTTAGATTGTCACTAGCGTGTCTAGAAACCAAGCTTTTTTGTCTGAAAGGCTACACTCAAAAAAGCTAGTTTAAGCACTCGAAAAAATAAAAAGTCCCTTCAATTGTCAAATTGGTAACGAGGCAATACGCGCTCATAATTGACTTGTCTGCGTTATAGTGTAGACAACGTAGGGATCTGCATTTTGTACCCTTAAACCCGGTTCATACTTGTCCTTATCGTTTTGTCCCTCAGATATTTCAAAAACTCTAGTCGGCTAAATATGCTATTTTTTGCATAAAAAACAGGAATTACTTTCATATCGTGTGCGAAAATAGCTGAAAATTGCTTTTGAGTTTTGCCTATACTATAGAGAAACCACATTTGGCTTGCAGGTCATTTTTGATCATCGAAAATTCAAGTGAAATTTTGTAAGTTATGTATGTATTAAAGTTTATGTCTAAGTTTGTGACGTATTCCTAAAGTTTTGGCTGACCATTTCTGTTAATTAAGTAGCTTAAAAAGCCACTAACAATATATTACGTAACTAAGTTTGGAAAATCACATAGCGTTTAAAAAAGTTTTGCCTTAAAGTCACGCGAAACGAAACTCTATGGGTCAGTTTAATCTACCAATCGTCTGCTATTGGCCATGCGTGCGACTTCTGGGCAATGGAAGCTTAAAACAGAGGCTCACCAACCCTCTTTACGCTCAAGAACGGTTAATTAGGTTCTGACATAGCGGCTTCTCTTGAGCACGTTATCACCAATGAATAATTCAAGCTCATTTCTTTTTTACGCACTGTTTGTAGCTGTTTTTAAGCGGTGTTTATGAAACCATGTTGAATTTTGGAATCAGTCCATAACGTTGCTGGGTTGATGTTGCAGAAATTGATGGAATTTTATAAACAAAATTTACAAAACGTTTTTTAGATCTCTATCAAAATAAGTCGCACGCGATTTAGCCCAGTCATGATTTCTTCGAACCGATTTAGATGCGTTACATTTAACTAAATCGATTTAACTGCAGTTCAGCTTCGAAGGTCTGAATAGAGCTTATTCGAACTATTTGGCGCAATAAATTGTAAAACAATTCAAAGTCACCTTTTTTCGGCACATTTTGTGTGGTCTAATCATAAGTGTGGATAACTTTACCAAAACTCAGTGATTTGATAAAGTTGCTCATTTGATATATTATTGCAGAACCTGCCATTAGTTAAGCTAACAGTCGTAGCCTGAGCTTTGAAGAAAGTTTTGCCCTCTGAGAATTGCCGAATGAATGTTACATTTCCTAAGTCTTTTTTTGATAGCGAAAGTTTTTGTCCATAAAGCCACATTTTCTGTGATGCGGTTCCTTTAAGCTTTTTAATATCAGTATTTTTGAAAATCTTAAAACGACTATTGGGATTTGACCCTCTGCTTGATTACACAACCATTTTTACACTGTTTTTAATGAATGCGCTCGTTATGTTTTGCTGTTTTTTAATACAGACATATTTGTTTTTCATGAATAGGTTTCTAAATAGAAGCAAGAGTATAATACATAATCGAAAAATATATAAACGCTTTAGAATAAGATCTTAATGTAGTTAAGTTTGTAAATAAGTTTTTATTCTTTTCATCATGTATATATATACTCTTGATACTTTGCTACTCTATGATAGAAAAAAACGTCTCTGAATAATTAATCACTTTAATCACAAATACAGCCTGTACTTCGGCCTGTGACAGGCCTTCTACGGGCTAAAATTGATTGATAATTGATTACAGATAATGGTTTACTATCGGTTGCAGGTATGCACTTAAATTTTCCGTGAAGGTATTGATAATTGATGATTGATTATATTATATATATATATATATATATATATATATATATGTATGTATATATATTATATAATATATATATATTATATATATATATATATATATATATATATATATATATATATATATATATATATATATATATATATATATATATATATATATATATATATATATATATATATATATATATATATATATATATATAAACATTGCTGAAAACAATGTGTTTTCAGCGCCAATCCCATTTACAAACTATCCGCACTTATTTTATGGCTATTTTTGAATGGCACGAGGTTCAGTTTTGAGTTGTCTAATCCTAGCTGTGGCATGCTTCCAAGAAAATATGACAACTACTTTTCTAAAAATTATAATCCTTGCCCATGCATTCATTTTGTATGCTAGCGAAAGTTGTTATTTTTTCCAACAATCGCCAGTTTGGGTAATTTTTTAAAATACAATAACTCTTAATATATTCAGGGGGCGGTCCAAGATACAAAATCATGGTTCTTAAGACATTTTTTACATAACCGACTGTCTTGGTTTCAAATAGTGTACAGTAACGATTAAAATTACGTGCTGCAGATCCCAGAGTCAAAGCTGACTTATCGTGGATTTGGCTTTCAAAAAACCATTAGGTAGAATGTATAAAGGCAGTCAAACGTAAAACCATTCAACGGCAGTTTGCAGTTTGCACCAGCCTTATTCTCGAGCTATTCTTATTCTCTTGCAATTTTCCAGTGCCTTTCACAATCTTACATTATTCAAAATTTATATTCAATGTATGGTGATTAGTTAATAGGTGCCCATTATCGAGGAAGAAGTTAAATCGAATCTAATGAATACGTCCTTAGGGTTAAATGAGATCTGCTATTCTGAAGTTGTTCTATTATCGTGCTATCCCATGTTGGTGCCAGCTAGTGTGAGACGTTCTATTTCGACAAATAAGAACATTGTAACAAAAAATTCGACACGTATTACATAGGTTAGCATGTTGCCCTTAGACTGCATTTAGCAAGACTGAGCTAAGACTGCCTTTTTGCTTTCCACCGATTGTGTGATAGATCTGCAATACCGTTAAGCAAATTCGCTCTCAAAGTACATACTCAGAAGCAAATTTGATCAGTCGTTTGAATGCAATCTTCAGAATTTAATGCGCTATACTTCACATTCGATAATCCCCAAAGTCTCAGGCTTATTTTGTTGAACACCAAATAACGGCACGTTTTGATTCCGCCTACCTATAAACACAGCACATCGCTCATGAAGCACGATGGTTGAATTGTGAGATTCAACCCAGCTAAAGCGAATACTAGCACAAATCCGAAGACTTTCGGAATAACGGCCCGACCTTATCTTTCCCATCCTACTTATGTCGCGACTGCCAGAATGTTTCAGAGACGGAATCACACATTTCGAAAAAAAGAAGTGAGAGCGCTGGGAGTCGTACCCGGACCTCTAGAATGTTAACGACTACACCATAGCCCACAAGTTGAGTCGGCGCTGTTTCTCATAGACAACACGAGACCCTTAATCCCGAAAGAATCAACCAGCCCTCGTGTCACGTTTACCGTAACATTTTTCTATCAAGTGACTCCGCATAAGTAATTTTGTTTTCATAAACTTTTTACAAACAAAAAGTTATGTATTTTCTTAAGGTAAACTTCTAGTAAAAGCCCTCTTAAAAAAACTTGATAGCAGCATCTTATGTGTTCTTTACTAGCGAATTTACGGTGCTTTCAGACTTTTTTCTTTAAATGTAAATTATGAAGCAGACATAGTCTCTATTTGAAGATATTAATTATAGATAACACTACCTTTACTCAACCCGAGATATAAAATTAATGACTTACCTTCAAGCGAGCTTTGATACGTGAGAAATAAGATAGTAAGTTTTTTTACATTAATTTTCTTCCTTATATTGATAAATTCATAATACCAATAGTTTCAGTTCTGTTCAAGTTTTATCTCCAGATTATGTTTCTGGAACTTTCATCTTAACCCCGCTATTTTTATAAGGGATGATAAAACAAGTAGGTGCCCAAAAGGGCCAAGGTTCCTCCCCTGGTTTCTAGTTTTTCGTTTTAAATGAATAGGGTCTATTCCATACTTACTTTAGCCTGCATTGTGTATCATACATACCGACTAGCTTATTTTTAACTTCACTGCGTACCCCACACCCACTCTACTACCTAAAACTAACCCCCCTTATCCCCTTTCCCGCTACCTGAGTTATTCTTATGCGCAGCTAAAACAAGCCTCCCCTCCAGCCATTTCCGCTGTAGACGTTACCCCACATTATCCGAATACCGTTTACACGTATAACAATTAAGATAAAGCGAAAAATTTCAAGCCATGTACTTGTTTGTGCGGTAAAGGGACTCTATGGGTGGAATCAAACGTACATAATATGTAGGTCTCATTTTATATTGAAGAAGAGTGAGAGACTCTCCTTCCTGCCTGTGTTCTAGCGCAGGCAGATGCGCTGCTCGTTTTCTGGCTACTTGTTGCCGTTTTGTGCAACATGTGGCTGGCCAATCAGCGAGTAGATTCCCTGCGTAACACACTTTAGTACATACCTAATCGCTGATGCGTAGATAAGCATTAAGATACGGATAAAACGTTAATAACTTATTTTTAATACATTATTTAGGTGCTAAAACATTACAAAAGGTTTGCAAATACCTTTGTGGACATTTTGACAAACTTTTAGCGAAACTGATGGAAAATTTTTTAAGAAATTGGGAAAAGTTTATGTCTCAAAAGTTTCTTCGTCCATTTCGCTGAAAGTATGTCAAAATGACCACAAACGTAAGCACCTAAATAATGTATTAACAAGCAGCAGTTTTATGCAAAATTTATCGAGTTTTGATCCATGGCCACAGCAGCATTGTATTCTTGATTAACAGTAGTAATTTTCAGTACAACTAGGTATATAATCGGTAGAAAATACATCAGCTGGAAGAAATTCCTTCAAAAGAAGTTTAACCTGTCGCTCACATTTTTTCAAGTTTCAGAAAGGGTTTTTCGGTATTTTTGCAAAACTGTTTTTAAATTTTATTTCAAATGAAGTTATATACAATACCTACGTAATAGTATGTACAAAATAAGATTTGCTTTTCGAAAAAAAAGAGAAAAAGAGGCGTGTGGATCGAGCCTGGGACTTTTGTGTGGACTAGGAAAATGCTAAACACTACACCACAATCCCCAAGTCTTGTAGCACTAATTATTATTATTATTCGATTAAAGGACAAAACTTGGTCGGCACTTTTCTCACGTCGTCAACCGGATACCAAATTTAAACGCAATCCTCTAAGTCCGTCTCACTAACTTATAGTAAAAGTGAATATGTAGTTTGCTAAGTAGTACTCGAATAATTAGGTACCAAAAAACCGTTATTGGTTAGTAAGTTGTTGTCAAGCATAATTGAAACTACCGTTAAGAAGCGTTTTACTTAGTTTTGGGACGACTTTTGCTGTTTTTTTTGCAGCAGGTTTTGATATTGAATAATTCTGGATGTAATTCAATTCATTACTTAGTTTTCGATAATTAAAGCCCCAGTCAAAGAAAAAAAATTATGTTTAGGGCTTTAAAAACCTTGAAAAACGCCTAATTTGGCAATTTCGGCCCTACAGTAAGTTAGCTACCAGCAACAAAACGCCTGGCCGCCTAGGCCAGCTCACACATAATAGCAAAATGACACACGAACACGCACACAAATTTGCCACAGCGAATACACGTAAGACGTGTAATTTACGTAGGGCAAAACAAATGTAAAGTCCTGTCGCTACTGAGGTAGCGACATGAAAAATGACTAATCAATGTTTTATCCCTATCTTATTGCTTATCAGCGCATCAGCCATTATATACTAAAGTGTGTTACGAAGAGAATCTGCGCGCTGATTGGCCAGCCACATGTTGCACAAAACGGCAACATGTGGCCTGAAAACGATCAGCGCAGCTGCCTGCGCTAAAACACAGGCAGGAAGGAGAGTGTCTCACTCTTCTTCAGTATTCAGTGAGTCGCTATTATATTATTATTATTATTGAGTACTTTTGGTGGAATGCATAAAGGCAGTCTTACGTTGCAACACTTGCAACCAGTCTAACGCGTTCTATTTTAGTAATTTAGAGCGTCGTAACGAAAACTGTTACACGTATTATATAGGTTTCAACGTTGCCCTTAGACTGCGTTTAGCAAGACTGAAACTGCCTTTATGCATTCCACTGTATCAGTCTGAATCAGTGCGTATCTAACCCGTCGTACTCAAGTGAGTTTTATACCGCCCCCGCTCTAACTTGAAATAGAGTGACAATTTTGCAGAAAATATTATTTTTATCCAGTCAAAGCCAAACCAGCGTTGACCCGAAAAAGTGCGCTATTCAAATTGGCAGTTTTAAAACTAATGTGAATTATGCGTTCAGAAGAGCTTCTCTTAGCATGGCTTAATCTAGAAGCTCAGAAATCCTCATTGTAACTCTGTTCAGAATTAAATGTAAAATTTAATTATTTAAACTTGAATTTTAAATTATATTTTCAATTTTCAACCAACACTAAGCATGGTAGTAGAGATATCAATGTTTTTTTTCATTTTATTGCTAATGCTATTTTGACATCTGAATTTTGGGTCCCCCTTTTTGACTTAAATCCAACCGAAGATGGCCTAAAGTTTTATGATCGCTATAAGCACGCAATCTTCATTAAAAATTCTAAAATTATTCCTTCGTTTCCAAGTTTTGAGGTCATCGGCGCACGAAATTTCAGCTTACTGACTTCACTTGGACTTCACTTTGAAACAGCCATCATCTCAAAACCAACTCTTAACGTCTCAACTGCTAAGTCTGTAGCCAATAAAGTTTTATACTGTGAAGACATTTTCTTAAAGCCACGTCGAACTTAGATATGACAGTAAACTCTACCAAGTTTATTTTTACGCGGCGGCCTCAGCCGCCGCGTATATACTATATTACAGCAGTATCGTTTACCACGTATCCGCTGCTTACTGTGTAAACTGCACAGTAAAAGTTGATAGGTCCTGAGAATACACTAAAAGTGTGTGCGTGTGTGTTCGGGGTGCATGTAAATGTGCTATGTCTGCGTGGAACGTTTAGGCATTAATCTGCATGTCTGTAAACTGCAGAAAAATTTTACATGCAGTGGCAATACGACGAAACGTGTTACGACAATGTTTCCCAGATTGTTAATAAGCGTGTCGGAACTTGAACAACTGACATTTAGAAACCATTTTGCGAATATGCCTTGGCATGATTATGCAATGGTGTTGCGTTATGACAGCACTGTCGGCGTCTACGTCGGTAGACACTGGCTTGGCACGCAACAAGCGGTTGTGATAATGCGGGGTTGAAAATGTATTCTAGACTTGAATTTATGAACGGTTTCTCCATTAAGTCATTAGTCCTTAACTTTGTTAAATAAAAATGCAGCACAAAAGTAGCATCTTGTCTTGTCATTGTATGTGAGTGTTGGCTTCAAAATTTTTGCTGCCGCGTTTTATATTCGAAGAATATCCTCGGTATTTTCAGTATGTCATAACAAAATCAAGGTATCTAAAATTAGTTTAACTTTACTCGCAAAACGTGCTTGTTATACTGGTTGTGATGCTTTCGCTGAAGGTTTATTGTTAAACTTTTGATAATTACCTACGTGTGTAGGAATTTGTGATTGCCCATAAGTTATTAAGCCTTATGGCGTAAATCTTATATCTTAGAATTTTATGAAAACTTGTAGATAACTGAGGCAAATGTATATAATGCAAAATTACTGTTGTAAAAGTAAGGGCTAAATGTAGTCAGTCTATCTAATGTATTGCAAGTTAATTATGTGCATTATGAATGTAATCACATATGACTGTGGTATGTAAATGAGAAATAGGGCCTACGAGACTTGGGGTCTGTGGTGTAGCATTCTGAATGCCGGCGCGAGCGGCCCGGGTTCAATTCCCGGCGCTTCCATTTCTGTCTTTCTTTCTGAACTGGGGTCTCTTTTTCCTTTCACTTGTCCGTAAGAGTGTACGCCGTCCGTTATGATGTAAGCAAACAATGTTCACTAACCACGGTGCTAAATATGGCCAAAAATTATCTAGACAACACGCCGAGTAGCAGCTATCCACAGACACCACACACTTTTTCCGTCGTATGACAAAGTTTGTCGTAAAGTTTGAGGGGCGAAACATTAATTGTTCCAAAGCGACACGTGCGTGTTTGGTGTCAAAATGTTTAATTAACGGGCACAGCTAACTGTCAAAGAGTAGTAGTTTGAATTTGTTGATAGGCTAGAAAATTATAGCCCTAACTTCCAAACTGAAAAGTCAGCCTTATCGGTTGTAGAGCCAGGGCGGGCGACTTTGGTTCTATACCAACCAGGGCCTGAAAACTTAAGCGGAAGCGTCAGCTTAGTCGGCCGCCTATAAAATAGAATTGCTTCGTTAGGCTGCTATTATTTGTGAATTGTTAACAAGAGTTTGACGTTCAACCTAAATCTGAATCCGAAAACTTTGAGCTTTCAACCCCGTCATCATTTGCCCCACTCAATTTTTGTTGTTTATTGTGTTCTAAACTTTTTTCGTCAGCCCCGGCACCAAGCTTTGTCCGCAGAAAACGAAGTTTGCATTAAAGTTTCTATTTTTAGACTCTGTTGGACTTTTCATTCACTATTTTAGACTTAGACTAAGCTGCCTGGTTGTTGAACTAGGGCTGTGCACGGTTACACGGATAATTAGCGTGTACACGCGGGTAGCAGCAGTAACAGTTCTTTAGAGTGTACACGCGGTTAGTAGTCTTTGAAAATAACCGTGTACACGGGTCAGTCCTATGCTGAATAGGCAAGATGTGTGGTTCATAGAAGTCAGATGAAGACGTCCGTAATCTATTTGACCGTAATCTACGTATTTGTCCGTACGAGATATAGGTAATCACGAATTCACAATTTATAGGCTATATACACTTTTTTCGTAGACCTTAGTAAATATGTTACTCCATCCCACTTACTAAAGTCTTACCAAGAATTACTGAACCCTGAGAGACAACAGGTGGCGTGATTTTCATGACTACTTGCTGTACTCTTGATGATGCTTGCAATTTGTTTCTTTCGTAATGAAATCGTGTGTTTCTTTTTGTCTCAGGGTCCAGCATTCTTTGGTCAGACTTTATATAATGTTACGCGATAACGTGTGATTACCAAACTGCGTCGAATTTTTATTAGTGAATTTCTTCCCATCACTGAAATTTATAAAATGTGCTGAACATTATTATATTTATATATATATATATATATATATATATATATATATATATATATATATATATATATATATATATATATATATATATATATATATATATATATATATATATATATATATATATATATATATATATATATATATAATATTAATGTTGGCAAATGTTGTGTCAATTCACTCGGGCTAAAGTCTCCACTGGTCTGACAACTTTTTCTATTTACCTTCGGCAGCGAAAATGACTTATTCATGTAATGTAGAATAGGAAAAATTACAATATAAGTTCACAAGAGAGACAGAAGAGAACTTTGACTGGCAAAATTCTCAGTAAAGTTGGGTGCATTTGGTTGTGTCATTATGGGATCCCATAGCTGCATATTTTTTATGCTCTCACACTGCTAAAACTCCATAGTTTTGTTTCCAAACCTCTCAGTCTAAAGCTAGCATTATCTAGCTTACTTAAGCTTATACATTGTGAGGTAAAGTAAAGTTGATGATATGAGTCAGTATAGAAAATTATATTAGTGCTGTATTTGTAAGTTTATATTTTTGCAATATTGTTATACTTAACAATTACTCTTAACGCAGTCTTACTATATTTAAACATATTTAACAAACCAAATTTATTATAGTCCGTTTTATCAATTGTTGGCTTTAAAAATGTAGTAATATTATATATAATTCCATTATAGAATGTAGAAAACTTAATTTATTACGGATTTTAAGACTTGGGGGCTCATTACTGGATTAAAGGGGTAATTGTAATCGGACTAAACGGTTTAAAATTATGCCTAAAAATGACATTGCAAAACCTTCGGATTAAATGGACTTGACTTTTAGCTTGCTGCTTTTTAGTCAAACTGAATGGACTCAACTATGCAGCTTTTTAAACGTGCATTTTAAGTTCGGTTAGTTCAACGGTAGTTTAGGATTGGGTTCAGATGGGAATTGAGCTGCTGACTTATTGAAGCCAAAAATGGGTCAACACGAAGACAAAACAGGTGGCATGATTTTTGTGACTATTAGCTGTACTTTTGAGGCTTGCAATTCGTTCTTTTCTTAGGTAATCAAATCGCGTGTTTCTTTTTGTCTCAGGGTCCAGCATTTTTTGGTCAGACTTTAGTCTATTTAGTCCTAACCCTCTGACTATATGTATTTATGTATTTATGTATTATATATTTCTATTTTTTATTTCTACCTAGAGGACCCAAAGTAAACCTGGTCTAAAGCCAAAGCGTTATGTATTACGCCTTGACTTGAAAGATCGTTAATATTATTTGGACTTTTAATCAGGCTTTTCAAAAAACCTTGCGTGTATTATCCATTATTAATCATCAATATGTCATATAGTTCCAAATTCAATGCATAAAGCCACCTGGGCTTTCCACACAATTCGAGCCAATAATTGATGTTAGGCCCGGTTCTCACGAGGCAGGAATAAAAAATAACGTCATATTTATTTCTTAAAGCATGATCCCGTTAAGAACGGTTCATACTTGTCCTTGACCCTAAGCGATTTCAGAAACACTGCATAGCGAAATATGCCAATTTTTTGCATGACAATAGTTGAGGTCACTTCTAAACCGTAGGTATACAAATAATTAGTTCAAACGCATTCGTTAATTCTTCACAGCAGCTGACCGAAATTTGTCCTTGTCCCAGTCTCTGTGACTCAGAGGTCTGAGGACAAGTATAAACTTAGCTTAAGAGAAACAAGAAAACAGTTAGAATAATCATTTGTTTTCGGTTAACTTCATTTGAATATATGCTAAGAATTATTGTGTTTATTTCATATTTGTGCCCATATTTTATTTATTTTTTTGTTTATTTCTTATTCCTTTCTGCCTAGGGCGATAGTATTTTGTTCAGAACTTAATTTTTCAAAACAAAGGTCGTCTGAAAATATACAATTCATCGTAATTCATCGTAATAATTCGGAACTTATTTTTTGAAATAAAAGTATCTTTAACGCACTAATTGTTTTTCACTAACTTTCACTTAAGGTGGTAGTTGCGTTTTCGAGGTTTTTGTGATTTCTATGTAAACTTTGCGCCCACAGAACTCAAGCTACAAATGAAGCCTGAGCATGAATTTTTGACACATTACTGTAAAGGTCAAAATCCACAGGCATGTCTCTCACTTTCTCGAAATTTTACCTGTGGACATTTTTAAAGGGCTTTAATTACAAGAAAATAAGTTAAATTTACGGTGCCTTTATTTTGAAGCTATTTTCTCAGTAAATTGACTAGTTATTAAAAAAGTGGGGGAGATGCCTGGGGATTTTAAACTTGTCAAAAACCTTACCAGCTTTCAGCCCCAACAGATAATCGTAGGATTCAGAGCTGTGGCGCAAACTTTTTGTAAAAAATCCTAATATTTTGGAAAGGACCTTTCTTTAGCCGTGTGTAGTTAAAAGAATATCAAAGGTTAAGTTTTAATGCATGGCATACATTGAGGCAAGATATTGTTCTACTTAATGCAAAAGACGGCTTGTGATTTGAATTTCTAAACGCTGAGCTATGGCTTTCCAAAAAAACACCTAAAAACGCAATTACCCCCTTAACTAGGTACAACCTTAGTCTGCGAAAAAAGTACCATTGAACGCGTTTTCTGACGTGTCAAAATGTCATTTGGGAGTTTGTTTTGGCTTAGCAACGCATTCGGAGAATGGATGTATAGGAAAGGCATTTTACACATGATTTTTAAACCGTTTAATAGGACTAAAATTAACTTCTTTTATCCAGTAAAGGAATGGGCCCTTAGTTTAGACAAAACCGGCTGATTCAGCCCTTGGGGGCGGCGCTCATCTCCGTTTCGTGGCTTCCTCACAAACGACTCATCCAAGGAAGGGGGGGGGGGTCAGTCTTCCAATTAGTAGTATTGTCAAATGAATTGTCAAAGTGTGATACGTTATCATGGTACATATATATACGTCGCAAAATATATGCACATGCCTATTTACGTGAAAGCATTACCAACTGACCATTTTTCGTCTATGTACCCTCATTCAATAGAAACTGATTGCTGTTGATTTTTTAGCGACCCTAATGAACTTGCCACTGATTAGTACCTTTTTATCCTGTTTTTTTTATTTTGTTTCTGAACCATGTAGTAATAACGAATCTCTATTATTTTTAAATTCTTGAGTTTGTTTCAAGATTGTGCAGTGAGCCATCAAAGCTAGCTAGCTAGTTTTAAAAGTTGTTTTTTAGGCAGAAATCGTGTGTATAAAATGCAGGCTGACCCATAGGGTGCAGATTTGGTTTGGGGTAAAAAATTCCGCATATTAGTACATAAAAAAAGCTTAAACCCGAGCCCTAAGTCTTCGACTTTTTGTTTGTGTCGCAATTGGATTACTTTTCGTTCAACAATCGGACATTAGTGCTGTTACGTGATAATGATTTCCATTAAGTAATTAGCTTCAATCATATGTAATGCGACGCGTGTTTCTTTCCTAGGCTTAGTTGGTGCTTCTCAAAGTAGGCTCGGGTATACTTATTAAAATAATCACGTATAATCAACATAATCTGCCTTTTATGTACTCATTATTTATTAGTAATTACATATGTACAGTCGGTTTCAAATGAAAATGGATTCTAGGCGTCGGGATTAGTGATGAAATCGGACGCGTCGGATGATGTCATAAAGTTTTGAGTAGGGGTGGCTGCTTCAGTGCAAATTATGAATAGTAAATTATTGTTATTATTTTATTGTCTTGCTTTTTTAACTAATAATAATCAGAATTTAGTAGGTAAAATTACCTTATATTTCGAGTAAACATCTATTAATCAACATATAAAAATAAACTATATAAATTTTGCATAACTCTTTAAGGAGTCACCCTCATAAACTTTTCGTGCAAGCTCTCCAATTTCCAACTCTATGATGCAGTCTGACGCCCAGCGCGACCCGTCGGATGATGTCATCCGACAGCCTCGGTGATGAAACTCGACGCGGCGGATGATGTCATCCGACGCGACGGATGCTGCAATCCGACGCGTCGGATGATGAAATGGTGTCGGGCAAATCCAATTTCATTTGAAAACGACTGTAGGTTGAGTAGCTTGATTGTTTCATTGTTTCAGTAGCTAAATTGTTTCAT